>JAGFMF010011860.1:955030-991812 GCA_019455555.1 Galemys pyrenaicus
CCATGTGGGTCCCCCTCCTGGCCGGAGGCAGGGATCGAACTCGTGCTGCAGCGGCTGCGGTTTGCTTCATAGTGTGTTGCTTAACCCACTGCGCCACCAGGGAGGCCCGAAAAAGGGAATTTTTTAAAGTCAGAAACCACTAGAGTAAGGAAAATATAGGAGACAAAAGCGATAACATTTTAAAATAGAAAGCAGATGCGTAAGTGGTAATTGATGTTATAGGCTGTAGAAAGTTAAATTCTAAACCAGCAATGTGGAGATGTGACGAACAACCCTCTTTGCATATAGAATCCTCCAATACTCAAAATAGCAGTGCCAGCTACCTCCAGGAGGTAGAAGGGTATGGTTGAAATAGGAGGATTGCTTGAAATTCTGGTTCAGAAAGGCCTAAGTTCCCAGATCCCTTTCCTAAGCCCTGCAATCAAATATATGCCCCTCACCACAACAGTAAACTCTTAAGGGTTTATACCCCAGAGCAGATAGAGCAAAGTTTCTCTGAACTGGAGGGTAGGGTGGTGGCAGTGCCATACTGAGAGCATGGGGATCCGTTGAGCTCAGGAACCATGGGACTCACTTGTTTAAATATTGCAGTTTAGGGTCTCCCTGGTGGCGCAGTGGGTTAAGCACTATGAAGCAAACCGCAGCCACTGCAGCACTAGTTCGGTCCCTGCTGCCGGCCAGGGAGGGGACCCACATGTCATAGCAGACCTCTCCTGCCTCACCCGCTGCTCCCCTCAGCAGTGTACTTCTGTTGATCTGCCTGTTCTGCTCCCCGCTCTCTGTGGTGAATCCTCTCACCACCACCCCCCCCATACCTCTGGCCTGTACCCCAGTGCTTGTGTGCATAAATAAATAAATCTTTAAAAAAATATCTTGCAGTTTAACATGGGAATGCTCGCATAGAACCACGTCCATCTATGGAAAACTTCCTTGCCCCAAGGAAACAGAGAGAGCCTCTGGGTTTCCAAATGAAGCCCATTCTTATCCCATAGAGAAGGGTGTAAGTCCAGAAGTCCCACTTGAACTGTGACAACTTTTGATGCCGACTCTAAATGGGAACAGATAAGAGTTGCTAAACATTTGAGGAAAGTCACTAGTTTGAAAAAGAGAGAACAGAATAAACTGACAGAAAAACTTGTCACAGACGATGCAGGTAAGTAAAAGAAAATGTGTCTATTCTATCCTTGAAATAAGAACAAAATAAAAAGAACAGCAGAGAACAGAAATTAGCTCTTGAAAATTGAAGACTAAGTATCAGAAGAAATAGTAATTTCTTACTATTTTTTACAAGGCAGAGAGATAAAAATTAAGGCGATCCTATACAAAATACGGCAAAATAAATAAATAAATGAATGAATGAATGAATAAATGAATAAATAAATAAATAAATAAAGAGATGGGAAATGGGAGAAATATGAGAAATATACAATACCAGGACAGGAGGCTCTACAGCCAAATAAAAGGAGTCCCAGCAAGAGAAACAGCAAAAGAAAAAAAAAAAGAGAAGCATACGTTATCATCTGAATAATTCAAGAATTTTTCCAGAATAAAAGGATAGACACTTCCTGGGATTGTTTGTTTTACAGCAATAAATAATTTATTTCCATGATCATGGGTCTATTACATGGCTTGGGTTGACTGATCTGGGCTGGGCTTGACTGGGCCAAGCAGACTTCAGGTTTCCCATCAGGTTCGGGTCTCCTTGTGTCTTGCTTCCGAGACCAGGTTAAAGAGGCAGTAGATCTCCTGGATCTGCTCTCTTCATGATGGATCACAGGAAGGTCAGAGAGCCAGCCCAATTATGGAAGCTGGTTTAAAGCCTCTGCTCTTGCCTTGTCTGCTCACTTTCAAGGTCTAAACAAGCACATGGTCAAGTCCATCACCAATGAGTTGTGCAGGAAACTGTCCACTGTAGCAGGTGCTGGCATATTAATTGCCAAAGGGAGTGGCTGTGTCTTTACGTGGAAGTGGTAAAGACGGGGATAATTTCTGCAGTTTAATATAAGAATGCTTGTATGAACAAATACTTTTTTTTTTAAGTTTTATTTATTTAAGCATACAATAACTGGGTATAGGCCAGAGGTGCAGGGCATGAGAGGATTCACCAGAGATAGTGGGGAGCAAAACAGGCAGATCAACTAAAGTACATTGCTGAGGGGAGCAGCGGGCAAGACAGGAGAGGTCTTCTGCGCCATGTGGGTCAGTTCCCTGGAGTGTGGGGGATTGAACTCACGCTCCAGTGGCTGTGGATGATTCACAGTGCGGTGCCTAACTCCTTGCACCACCAGGGAGTGCCAAGAACAAATGCTTCTTTAAAGGCAGAAAGTTTGATCAGTTTAGTGTCTAATTTAATGGCAAAAGCACTTGATATAAGTAAGCTTCATGTGCTGGAGGTATCTAACACGATGTCATGTGTTCACCAAACCTTTTTCTTCCCCCCCCCCCCCCCCCGAGCAATCGGATAAAGCACGTTTCCCAGTTAAGTGGGACTATGTGATTGAGCCCTGGCAGATGGAATGTGAACAGGAATGATAAATACTCGAGACAGGCCTGCCTCTCCCCTAAGCCTCCCATTAGATCCCTTCCCTCTCTGTCTTCTTAGCTGGATACCGATACTCTAAGGAAAGACTCCAGTTGAGCATCTGGCTTAAAAGGACATAGCTAAATGCATGAAAATAGATGCCATGTAAGGTAAGAATGATGAAGTTGCAAAAACTAGGGTCAAAGAATAGCTTTAAGAGAGAGACAAATATCAGTCACGTGGAAAATATGAGGATTGGAGTGTGTTTGAACTTAAACAGTAATTCTGAAAGCTAGAAAGCAGTGGAATGATTCCTTCTAAATTTTTTTAAAGATTTATTTTTTTATGCATACAATGAACTAGGGTACAGCCCAAGGTGTGGAGGGTGAGAGGATTTACCAGAGACAGAGTGGGGAGCAGAACAGGTGGATAGGCTGAAATACACTGCTGAGCGGAGCAGCAGGCTAGCCAGGAGAGGTCTGCTGCGCCATGTGGGTCACCTCCCTGACTGGGGATTGAACTCGCACTGCAGTGGCTGCAGATGCTTCATAATGCAGTGCTTAACACCTTACGTCACTAGGGAGGCCCCGATTCCTTCTAAACTGTGAGAGAAAATGTTCTCTAATCAAGAATCCTGTAGCTAACAAATGTAGCTACATCAAGGACCCACAGTAGTACAGATACATTTTGTACATGCAAAGTGCCAAAAACCTTTTCTCAGAAAGCTACCAGAAGTTATGCTCACCAGTCTGGGGGAAGGTGGATGGAGGTGGCAACCACAAACCAGAAAAATGGAGATTCATCAAAAGTCAAGAGGGACATCTCGGGATGATGCTAGAGACACCCCAGAATGCTGACTGTATCGCAGGCATGAGAGCGTCCAGGTCAGAGGCTCCACACAATCTTCCCTGCATGGTGATATGGATAGAATCCTAACAACTAGAAAGACTAAGCGTTTATTTATAGGAGACTAGGACAGTTGTCAGAGCCTGCAGTTTGATATTACCAGGTACATAGAAATTATATATATACATATGACTAACTATAGAATACAAAAATTGTACAGGGGGCCTCCCTTGTGGTGCAAGCGGTTAAGCACCACACTATGAAGCCTCCGCAGCCACTGCAGCACGAGTTCGATCCCTGCCCCCGGCCAGGAGGGGGACCCACATGGTGCAGCAGACCTCTCCTGCTGTGCCCGCTGCTCCCCTCAGCAGTATATTTCAGTTGATCTGCCTGTTCTGCTCCCCACTCTGTCTCTGGTGAATCTTCTCACCTCCTGTGATTCTGGCCTGTACCCCAGTTCTTGCGTGCATAAATAAAATCTTTAAAAACAACAACAACAAAAATTGTACAGAAAAGAAATCATAGAAAACTGTGTGGCTTGTCTGTGAGTGGCATTTACCTAGTCCCAAATATTTAATAAAAAATGTGCTATGACTTGATGGGAATGATCGGAAAAATGAGAAGTGTGTGTGTGTGTGTGTGTGTGTATGAGAGAGAGTACGTGTGTGCGTGCTGGCGTCTGTGTGTGATATATGTGTGGGGAAGCTGAAAGAGGGTTATACACTTTTTCCTGTAGATGTACCTAACTGAATAATCAAAAAGACACAAAAAAAGACTGCTATTTGGAGATAAGTGTTGAATTTCCAGACTGAGATTGGAAATCGGGACTGCTATTTTCATAACAGTCTAACTCTTTAAATTGTGGGCACCATAATGTTGATTTTAAAAAGAAGGAAATTTTCAAAGAAGTTTTAAAATTACAGCGAGGAGCTAGAAAAAAATCTAAGCTTACGAAGTTATAACGCGGAAAATATTTATTTTCTGGTCGTCTCCTTTTTGAAAACCTTAAGCCCTTTTACTATGAAGTTAAGATATAGTTCAATTTATTTATTGATCTTTCCTAATGTGTAATATGAGGTGTGCCTCTGTCACCAGACTCACTAACAGGAATTTTTTAAAGACAGCTTTTCCTTGGATGTTGAAATATTTTTTAATAACCACACAGCTAAGTATGCTAGGTCTTCATTTTCTTCATCAGTGCAATCACACCACCTTTAATGACAATATTGCAAATATTTTCTGTTAGGTATTAAAGAGATCTACCTGTTGGCAAAGTTGTCTCTGAAACTATGGATGATGCGAACACCTTACTCAATATTCAAGAGTACCCTGAGAATGAGGTGCAGAAACACCGAGTATTATCTCTGGAAGAATGGCAAGAAAAGTGGGTGAACCACAAAACTGGTTTTCATCAAGAACAAGGAAATCAGTAAGAAATGTTTGGTCTATAACAAAGATATGCTCTCTCATTTTCTTTCTTTTTTTTTTTTTTAAAGCTTTATTTATTTATGCCTATAAGAACTAGAGTACAGGCCAGAGGTGTGAGGGGTGAGAGGCTCCACCAGAGACAGAGTGGGGAACAGAACAGGTAGATCCACCTAAACACACTGCTGAGGGGAGCAGCAGGTGAGGCAGGAGTGGTCTGCTGTGCCATGTGGGTCCCTTCCCTGGCCAGCAGCAGGGATCGAACTCATGTTGCAGGCTGCGGTTTGCTCAACCCACTGCGCCACCAGGGAGATCCTGCTCTCTCATTTTCTGACTGATTTTCAGAAGCGTGCCTTCAGTTTCTCACATGTTGGCCTCTTTGGAATCAAATCAAAGTGTTGACCTGTGGCAGATAACATTTCAGCTAGCAGTGTCATTTCTTCCCACGGAGTACAAATGGTGGTGTGACTTACAGCTGGTACCATCTAAGATTTATGAAATGTATCTTTAAAAAAATCCCCTGGAGGGGCCTCCCTGGTGGCGCAAGGGGTTCAGCACAGCACTATGAAGCATCTGAGCCACTGCAGCACGAGTTCAATCCCTGCCACCGACCGGGGAGGTGACCCACATGGTGGGGCAGACCTCTCTTGCCTTGCCTGCTGCTCCCTTCAGCAGTGTGTTTTAGTCAGTCTGCCTGTTCTGTTCCCCGCTCTGTCTCACCCCCAGTCTCTGGCCTGTACCCCAGTGTGTATGCATAAATAAATAGATCTTTTTTTTAAAAAAATCCCCTGTAGCACCTGTATATTTGTTACATACGCTTATACTTCCAGAGGGTGCATGGTCACATTGCTCCTCACGTCTCCATAGTGAAAAGGGGTATTGTTCTGACTTGGCTTTGCAATCGTGTATGTTCGACCTTGAAGTATTGTCTGTTGGCAGGCAGGAGAGAAGTTGAGAGAAACTCATGAGTGAGCTAGGGCAGTGAGCAGTGGATTAAAAGTAGTAGATTTGATGAAACGACAGTAAATCATGGCCAGTGCTAAGCAGCGTGGTCATGACACATGAGCCTTGTTCCAGGCAGCCACCCCCACTTCCCAGGGGACATTTTTAACATTGAATTTGTACGCTGAGTGGGAGTTGGCCATCACCCTGGTGCCCTTGTGCGGGTTATCTCTGTAGGGTAGACGGCCTTAGAGGGGCCTCCCTGGTGACCTAGGGGTTAAATCTCACTGTGACCTGAATTCTATCCCCAGCCAGGGAGCTGACCCACATGGCCCAGGAGACCTCTCCTGTCTTGCCGCTGCTCCTCTCAGAAGTGTGTTTCAATGGATTTTCCTGTTCTGCTCCCCACTCTGTCTTTAGTGAATCTCAACCTCTGCACTTCTGGCCTTACCCCAGCTCTTCTATACAAAAATAAATAAATAAAATGTCTCTCTCTATATATATAAAGAACTTAACTTTTCAGAGCCACTTGTGAGACCTGAGTACTCATCTAGAAAACATACCATCAAATGAATGTTGAATAATTCAGCGAGTCCAGAAGCTTCCCTACGTTGCACATGTGTGTACACACACGTACAAATGCACACACACAGAACATTTGGGAAACTGACAACAAATTTTCAAAACATAGCAACCAAGGGAAAAAAAAGTTTAATTTTTTGTTTTTACTTACTATTCAAGAAAGCCCCTGGTTTAGGTCAGATTAACCTCTCACTACTTCTCTGACTGAGCAAGTTACTTAACCTCCTTCCTGTGTCTTCATATGTAAAGTGCAGATTATAATCCTTAAACTGTATACGTAATAAAGTTGTTGCATATTAAGTGACATAATGCAGGCAAAGTACTAAGCCTCATAAAAGGGATACTCCTTCCTCTGTGCATTGGACTAATTAAAATCAATAATTTTTTTTTCTCCCCAGGCTATTAAAGAAGCATTTGGATACTTTTCTTGGAGGCAAGAATGGACTGAGGGTATTTTTTCCCCTTTGTGGAAAAGCAGTTGAGATGAAATGGTATGTGTAGAAAAGCATTAATATGCTTTCTTTTCTTGATGATAAATACCTTGGGTGAATATTAATTTTTTTTTATTTTTAAGTATTTATGCATACAAGAGCTGGGGTACAGGCTAGAGTCGTGGGCTGTGAGAGGATTCACCAGAGACAGAGTGGGGAGCAGAACAGGCAGATCAACTGAAATACACTGCCAAGGGGAGCAATGGGGGATATAGGAAAGGTCTGCTCCACCATGTGGGTCAGCAACCTGGCTGGGAATCGAACTCAGGCCCCAATGGGTGGTGATAGCTTCATAGTGCTGAGTCTTAACTCTTTGTGCCACCAGGGAGGCCCTGGGTGAATATTTAACAGGTTGTAGGTTAAAAAATTCTATCACCTGGAAGTACCCAAGGATGCTTTATTTTTAATAGACAATTACTGATGGGTACATAAGTAGAGACAACTATGAGCAGAAACGGGGTATGACCTAATCTTTCTGTTTCGAGATTCCAAGAAAAAGAATTGGTTTAGAACCAAAGTTCTAAGGAGGTGAGAGGAACCAGCTCTAACCTGTTATAACTAGATGTTTATGCAAGGTTTAGTTTTGTTGGTGGTTTAGAAATTTAACTAAAATAATTTTTAGATATTTGCAATAGAGGTGGACAGAAAAATTCAATATAACTTTTAGCAAGGCAATGTATGTAGTCCACAGTTCAGCTGAACTTCCCTCTCCGTGCCCAGATTTTATCATGAGTCATTGTTATAAAACTAGTGATGAAGAAAGTATTTCTTATAAATAATTCTGTGAAAAGATTTCACTTTAATTAACAGACTACTATACTATCGATTGTGGTAGGTCATAAACCTCGTCATTTTCTCTGCAGAACTCAGTGTAGTTATTGTCATACAAACCACAGGCCTACCATTAATTTATAAACTTGCATATTGAGAACTTTGATCATTGAGCTGGAAGAAAGGTTAGTAAACAGAAACTGGAGTAACTTAAAAATGTTCTGTACTCTACATACAATAAATGAAAGTGGCTGACCTATAATACACGCATGTATTTGGAATTGATTTTCAAGTAGATGTAGTGACTTTTTTTTAAGGCAGCCCGTGTTCTTGTCTTATAGCTGAGAGCATTTGTGAAATGGCTGCTATACCTTAAGATTCTAGCGTGGATATGAAAGTGAGACTCTTTCTATTATTAAACCTAAACCTTACCCAAGTCACTGAACCAGAAGAGAGTTACTTTGAAAACTACCTGCAAGGAAAATATCTTATCTCTAGTGATAGATTGTCTTATCACCATGTTACAAGCAGGAACAACATAGTGAAGTTTTTGAGATTAGATTAGAAAGCAGTTGTGATGAAAACAGCCAGTTAAGTGTGATTGTTGAATATTTTGGGTCTAAAGTTATTTATAATAAAAATACCAAAAGTAAGCATGTAAATTATTGTAGTTGAGGTTTTTTTTCTTTTTTTTTTTTTAAAGATTTATTTATTTATGCATACAAGAGCTGGGGTACAGGCCAGAGTCGCGGGAGGTGAGAGGAGACACCAGACAGAATGGGGAGCAGAACAGGCAGACTGACTGAAACACACTGCTGAGGGGAGCAGCAGGCACAGCAGGAGAGGTCTGCTGCGCCATGTGGGTCCCCTCCCTGGCCGGCAGCAGGGATTGAACTCGTGCTGCAGTGGCTGCTGTTTGCTTCATAGTGCGTTGCTTAACCCACTGCGCCACCAGGGAGGCCCGAGTTTTCATTCCTATAATTAATCTGCATGTTGAGGTCTCTAGAGCTACCGCATATGAACATGTGAACTATGAACCCCAAAGCATTGAGGTTAAATGTTTAAGACATTTTCTTAGGTTTTTTTTTTTTTTAAACAGCAACATTTTAATATAATCCAGCCTGTGCTGTCTATAGTAAACTATGCTTTTCTTTTTAATTCTTGATTTTCTATAGGGTGGTGTGTCGTGGTGGAGAATTGGGTATATTCCAGAGGTACAGGGAGAACAGAACAGGTGGATTTATTGAGTTACATTGCCAAGATGGGCAGCAGGTGGAAGAGGAGGGGTCTGTAACAGGAGAGGGGGAAGAGGTAGGAGGGGCCTGCTTCACAGAAAGTGAGGGTCCCAGGCGCTATGTATACTCCAGTCATCAATGGCTGTTTGGGGTGACTGGTCTTGGTGTGTCATGACTAGTATAAAGGATCATCAGCTGTTCCTGTCACCTAAGGTCCAGGTACCACAGCAGTGCCATTCTCTCCCTTTACTCATTCAAGCCTCCCAAACTTGCTTACTAGGCAGGGAATGGGAGCTTGGTTTTCAATTTAATAAGGATGATACAACAGAGTGGAATAAAAATCCATGTAAGGGACCTCCCTGGTGGCGCAGTGGGTTAAGCAATGCATTATGAAGCAAACCGCAGTCACTGCAGCACGAGTTCGATCCCTGCTGCCAGCTGGGGAGGGGACCCACATGGCGCAGCAGACCTCTCCTGCTGTGCCCGCTGCTCCCCTCAGCAGTGTGTTTCAGTACATCTGCCTGTTCTGCTCCCCACTGTCTCTGGTGAATCTTCTCATCTCCCGCAACTCTGGCCAGTACCCCAGCAGCTCTTGTACGCATAAATAAATAAATCTTAAAAAAATAAGCCCATGTAAGGTGGACAACTTTTCTGATTATATTTCATTAACTTCAAAAAATACATTGAGAATTTTCAAATTATTCCCTGTATGTCAGTTTACAAACTTCTCTAGGAAACATGAAAGACAATTTACTTGTGTTTCCTTTTAAAACTATATGCAGGGCCTCCCTGAAGCATCTGCTGCACAGCAGTGCAAGTTCGATCCCCAGCCAGGGAGGGGACCCACATGGTGCAAAAGACCTCTCTCCTGTCTCCCCTGCTGCTCCCCTTGGCAGTGTATTTCAGTTGATCTGCCTGTTCTGCTCCCCACTCTGTGTCTGGTGAGTCCTCTCACCTCCCGCGACTCTGGCCTGTAACTCAGCTCTTGCATGCATAAATAAATAAAAGAATAAATAAATAAAACTATATGCAGTGAATATTCTGACCACATGAAAAATGTCTGTGCAGGTAGGAGGTCCAGTGGGCTCTGCTGCTCATCTGCTGTTGAAATGTGATTGCTCTTTAACTCCACTGATAGGTCATAGAACAATTTGAGCATGACTTGGATTTCACATTGGCTGATGTGGGATTTCACCTGCAGGAGCATGCAGTGAGAGCTGAACTTGGTCAGGTCAACCAAGCTGTGTCTGAGTAGACAGAACAGAGCACACACCCCTCAACCCTGATGCATAGTACCTTAATTCACCCTATTTGCTGCGAGCCACTCCCATCCACACAGTTGGTGCTTTTCATTTGAATTGCATCACAAAGAAAAACGACAGGAGCTTTAGAATGGGTGCATAGTCTTACCAGTTAGAAATGTCTAAATACTGCCATGTGGGGTGATGGAATCTTAGAGTAGAAAAGTTTCCATTTCAACCCCATCACTTCACAGTGACTTCCCACCTTCCAATGGAGTTTGGTGCATTGGGCCCCTCTGAGAAAGAATTCAGCAGGCATTCCCACTCATCAACACATAGCAAGTTTATTGGGGAAAGGAGAACAGGGAAATAGAGATGCCTGCATAGACATGGGGGACAGTCTTAAAAGACAAGAGCTGCAGGTGCTCCCAGGTGGTGCAAGGGGTTAAGCACTATGCTATGAAGCATCCTCAGCCATGGCAGCATGGCAGCACAAGTTCGATTCCCAACCAGGGAGCTGACCCATATGGTGTAGCAGACCTCTCCTGCCTCCCCTACTTCTCCCCTTAGTAGTGTATTTCAGTCTATCTGCCTGTTCTGCTCCCTACTCTGTCTCTGGTGAATCCTCTCACCCCGCCCCCCCGATCCCTGGCCTGCACCCCAGTTCTCTTGTATGCATAAATAAATAAATCTTTAAAAAAATAAGAAGGCAAACACTATATTTTGCCAGGGCAAGGGATCTGCTATAATGTTCTTTAATGGAATTATTGTGGAAAGTTTCCCTTTGGGGTCAGATGGGGTTGGTCTTCTAAGACCAGCAATCCTCTCTGTCTCTGCCTCTGGTTGCTAAGCTTTTTTGAACCTACCTTTGAGTTCTGGAGCCTTCCATATGCAGGTTTATTAGCCCAAGATTCATGGATCATCCCTACGCCCACCTCTGTTGTCTGTTCTTGTGAGACCTTCCATCCTAAACTTTTCTACTCTAAGAGTCCCTCACCCCCACACGGCAGTATTTAGACATTTCATAACTGGTTAAGGCAGTGCCACCCTCCTAACCCATCCTAAAGTTCCTGTCTTTTTTTCTTTTTAAAGATTTATTTATTTACGCATGCAAGAGCTGGGGTACAGGCCAGAGTAGCAGGAGGTGAGAGGACTCACCAGACAGAGTGGGGAGCAGAACAGGCAGATGGACTGAAACACACTGCCGAGGGGAGCAGCAGGCAAGGCAGGAGAGGTCTGCTGTGTCATGGGTGTCCCCTCCCTGGCCTGAGATCGAACTCGCGCTGCTGTGCCGTGGATGCTTCTGCTGTGCCACCAGGGAGGCCCTTCTGTCTTTTTTTCTTAGTGATGCGATAAAAGGTTTTAATGTTGGGCCTCGTCCCATTTTCCCCACAAGCTTCATGATTTTTTTTTTTTTGCATGATTTTTAGGAAGGCATATGATAGATAGTAGCAAAACTGACTATATGTGTTTATTTAATTTCACATTTTTAATTTTAATAAGAATAGTTTAGTTTATTTAATTTCACATAAAATTGTTATTGTACCTAGGCATTTGTGCCTCTAGTACTTTTTTCTCTGGAGTCCAAGATGCCCAGACAGTGAATTCTATAATTATAAAGTACCAGGAAAAAACTAGTTGTTTGCATATGGTAATAAAAGAAATTTCTGAGTGGTGTTTATTGTCAATAAATGGAAGTGATAAAAGTATTATAGAACTGATGCTAATGTTCTAGAGCTGTGTTCTGTAATACAGTGGCTGTGAGCCACATCTGTTAACTAAATTCAAACTAAATCACAAGACCTCAATAGCCAATGTGGTTCGTGGCCGTTGTACTGGACAACACAGATGGGTAGGTTCCGTCATCACCGCGAGTTCTAAATGGACGGAGCCAACTCAGAGAAACTGAAAATCATTTCTGATCCATAACGTCATTTCAATTGGAAATGCTCCTAATCAAGCCCATTTGTAGTAAACTCATATTTTAAGTGGTAATTTTCTGAATTTTAAATTTTTCCTAAAGTCACATAAATCAGTTTTCCCGAATTCCGTATAACATCAATAGTGAGAATATACAGATGTACTTCTTACATGCTTCATGAAGCCCTTTGAACCTGAATTCCTAGAGAGCTCCTAAAATTAAGGAAAATGTGGGTTTATTGGAGGAGCGTTCTTTGGTCTAGTACTATATCTGAAGCCAGATTTTAAGTAAAGATGTGATCTTATGCAGGTTTGCAGACCGAGGACACAGTGTCGTTGGTGTGGAAATCAGTGAACTTGCAATACGGGAGTTTTTTACAGAGCAGAATCTTTCTTATTCAGAAGAGCCAGTGGTGGACCTTCCTGGAGCCATGCTATTCAAGGTTCGTTGTGTCTTTGGGAAATAACAGTTATTTCCATACCTCCACAATAAGCGTCTTTCTCAGTATGCGTAAGTGAGGATACTGTCCGAGCGTAAGCTGATGTGCAGATCGAATGACGACCAGATTCACATAATGGAAGTTACGGACACGTCAGGAGCTGGGGCTTAAAGACAGATGCTGGCTGGCTGGCTGGCGAGGGGTAAATGTATTTATTTATTTATTTATTTATTTATTTTTAAGATTTATTTATTTATGCACACATGCACTGGGGTACAGGCCAGAGGTGTGGGGGGTGAGAGGATTCACCACAGACAGAGCGGGGAGCAGAACAGGCAGATCGACTGAAACACACTGCTGAGGGGAGCAGCGGGCACAGCAGGAGAGGTCTTTTGCACCATGTGGGTCGCCTCCCTGGCCGGCAGCAGGGATCGAACTTGTGCTGTAGAGGCTGAGGTTTGCTTCATAGTGGGTTGCTTAACCCACTGCGCCACCAGGGAGGCCCCAGGTAAATGTATTTAAAAGCTGAGGTTAAAGCCTGTCTGGACTCATGTTCTGGTTTTGGTTTGTTTGGTTTCTATTTCTAAAAGGCATTTCTGAGAAGCTGTCTTGTTCCCCGCCCTGCAGAAAGCACGGAAGGTACAAAAACAGTTCCTACCCTAAAGAATCTCCCAGCTCAGGAGAGAAGAGAAACAGCAAATGCAATTTGCCATACCCAGATCTCAGTGTAAGGACACAGGGTGTTAAGGGAATGGAAAGGAGAGTTGCCTAACCCAGCCTGGAGGGGCTTGCTGAAGTGCCGTGACAGGTGGGGCTGGAACAGGCAGGCGTCAAGTCTCAGTTCGCAGGCTCAGGCGCTGCAGTCTGCGCTCCAGTGGAGTTTTAAGTGGGAGCATGATGTGGCCAGATTTTACTTTATTTTTTAATTTTTCTTTTCCTTTCTTTTCTTTTGAAGAACTGGGTTGTAGACTTGAGGTGTGGGGTTGAGAGGATTCACCAGAGACAGAGTGGGGAGCAGAACAGGCAGATCCACTGAAATGTAGTGCTGAGGGGAGCAGTGGGCAAGGCAGGAGAGGTCTGCTGTGCCCTGTGGGTCCCTCCCTGGCCAGGGATTGAAGTGGCTGCAGCAGTGATAGCACTGAGACTTAACCCCTATGCTACCAGGGAGGCCCAGATTATCTTTTGAGGCAAAACACCCCTGTGATCTGAGGGGAGGTAAATTTGAAAGGAAGTGCCTGCAGGCAGAAAGGCAGAGGCTGTGGGTCTGGGCCCTCTTGCTACACATGGCATTGGCATTGTCCATTTGTCTCGTCAGCCTCTCCCAAAGTGCTCTGTCTTCTAAATATTGCAGTTAATTGCTCAGCAGCAAGAGGCTTGCTAGCCCTTTATTTTACAGCTTCCCCCCATCCCATTCTCAAACCACCTGCAAGACTGGAATTTACTCCTCAGACAAAGAGGCCAGTCCTGCTTCCAGATTCCTCTGAGCCCAGGTACCTCATTTGAAATAGTCTGTGGATCTTTTAAAATTCCAATGCTGAGGCTCACCCCTGGCCAACTAACTAAAATTCCCCAGGGTAGCTTTAAAGCTCCCCAGTAATTATTCTCTGCAGCCAGATTTGCAGTGAGCATCGGGATCTTCTCATGCTGCTCACCCCGGGATCTTCTCATGCTGCTCACCCCGGGATCTTCTCATGCTGCTCACCCCTTCTCGGGGCTTCCAGGTCGATCTCAAAGACGCTCCCTCCTCTCTCCGTACCCATCTGCTGTTGGCTCATTTCAGAATGAAATCCAGCAGTTTCACACCCTGACCTGTCTTTCCTACCTTGCCCTTCGCTCCTGTCCTCACAGACAGACGTCGACCCACAGTCCCTAGACATGATGGAGCCGATGTCACACAACCCCCAGACTGCATGCCCACTGTCCCCCTGTGAGGCGTCCAATGCCCTTTCTTGTCTGGTCTTTCCCGACGCTCCCAGAAAGTTCCTGCAGGTCCTCAGTGTACCCGCAGTCTGGGGCATGTGACCAGAGCAGTACACGCCATTCCTGGACCCTACACCTGTCTGCTCCACCTGACTCCTCACTATGTCGGGTTCATGTCCATAGTCTAGAGTCAGGGACAGCCCTGTCCCCGGGTGCTCGGGAAATGAATGTCCATGAGTGAATGAATGCAAGAGAGGAAGGGGGGTGCGCTCACTGCACTTATCCTGAATAACCTTCATACCCTCTGCCCCCAGCCTGCCTGATAACTTCATACCCTCGCCATCAGCCTGCCTGATAACTACTTGACCTGTGAACTTACTTCAGCAAAGTCATAATGGAGGTCTGTTGAAGTAATCACGCTAAGGTATAATACGCTCTGAGTTGAATCATAGCTACTGATCTTCAGGGTTCTGTGTGATTTTTCTCTTTGTGTTGATCCAAAAGAATCCACAGAGGGCCCTCCCTGGTGGTGCAAGGGGTTAAGCACCACACTATGAAGCAAACCGCAGCCACTGCAGTCTGAGTTCGATCCCTGGCCAGGGAGCGGACCCACATGGCGCAGCAGACCTCTCCTGCCTCGCCCGCTGCTCCCCTCAGCAGTGTGTTTCAGTACATCTGCCTGTTCTGCTCCCTGCTTTGTCTCTGGTGAATCCTCTCACCCCCCAACACCTTTGGTCTTTGCCCCAGTGCTTGTATGCATAAATAAAATCTTTACAAAAAAAAAATCCATAGAGGTTGAAAAATAATAAGGTGCCACAAAAGTGCATAATATTATGTTCTTTGTGTTTAACCACACCTTGTCTCCACCTTTGCTCTGTCTTCCTCACCTCCAACCCCTACTTTTTTCCCCTTGACTATTCCTGAAGCTCCTAACAATGTTTTTTTCTTTCAACTTCACATTACAGAGTTCTTCAGGGAGCATTTCATTATACTGTTGCAGCCTGTTCGATCTCCCCAGGTAGGACTCGATAGGTTTGTGCTTTTAAAAACTTGCATCTTTAAAACTAGCCTTGGGGGGGCCTCCTTGGTGGCGCAGTGGGTTAAGCAACGCACTATGAAGCAAACCGCAGCCACTGCAGCACGAGTTTGATGTTTGCCGCCGGCCGGGAGGCGGGATCCACATGGCACAGCAGACCTCTCCTGCTGTGCCCGCTGCTCCCCTCAGCAGTGTACTTCCATTGATCTGCCTGTTCTGCTCCCTGCTCTGTCTCTGGTGGATTCTCTCACCCTCCACACCTCTAGCTTGTATGCATAAATAAATAAATCTTTAAAAAAATAAATAAATAAATAAAACTAGCCTTGGGGGTGAGGGTCTTTGCACTGTTCCCATCCATCTGCAGTAGCACCCACAAAGCATCGAGTGGGGGCTCAGTCTGCAGTTATCTGACTTATTACTGCAGCTGACGTGTCTGCACACTTGATAATGTGGTGGAGAGATTCCAGACCGAGGGGAATATTACGATGATGTTAAGCAGGTAGGAAAACAGCAGGAGAAGTGTCTTTTACTTGTTACCTGGCTGAGTGACAGAGGTGAGTTTCTAGGTGTGCAGGGAGGTTGAGAGCTCATCTCCTGGAAGTCCCTGGGTAGCTCCCACACCTGCATCCACCTGTCCTTACCAACTCCGAGGAAGAGTAGAGATGAGTCCCCTTCGTTTGCAAGGTGCTAAGGACCAGCCTGCACTGTGGGAATGCTTTGTCTCGAAAGACTTGATATCCCTTACGTGAAACATTTTGCTTTTTTCTCCTTTTTTCTCTGGTAGAGCAAATATTGGCAAATTTGACAGGATTTGGGATAGAGGAGCGTTAGTCGCTATCAACCCAGGAGATCACCAACGGTTAGTAATTTGGTTTCTTTCATTTATTTCTTCAATTTATTTACATGGCACAGCAGTCCTCTCCTGCCTTACCTGCTGCTCCCCTCAGCAGTGTATTTCAGTCCATCTTCCTGTTCTGCTCCCCCCTCTGTCTCTGGTGAATCCTCTCATAATTTAATTTATGGTTTCTTTAAATTTATTAAATTATAAATTGAATTTATTTATGTTGACTTTTTTAACCTTCTCGGTTTAGTAAGTTGTCCTTTTCCTGGGCTCCAGAAAATTAGATGAACTTTTATAAGTTAGAAGTACCTTGTTATTCTTGGACCATCTTTGTCACAGAAGTATAAGGTTTGGACGTGGGAAAAAAGCTTGTGACTCCGTCACTTAAGGGTTGTGCTGCCTTGATCAAAGTATAGACTTCCTCAAGTCTGAGTTTATCTCTCTGTAAAATTATAATATCTCTATTTATTCCACTGTCACCACATCCACAAATATCGCCAGATAACACCTTCTGGGCTCTTGCCATGTGCTAAGCATTGTTTGAAATACCTTATGTAGAGCAACACATTTAATCCACAGAACAACCTTGTGAGGTATAAACAGTCCTTATTCCCATTGGACAGATGAAAAAGTTAAAGTCAAAAAAAAATTAAAGGGACCTCTCTGGTGGTGCAAGGGGTAAAGCACCGCACTATGAAGCATCTGCAGCCACTGCAGCACATGTTTGATCCCCGGCCAGGGAGTAACCCACATGGCGCAGCAGATCTCTCCTGCCTCGCCCGCTGCTCCCCTCAGCAGTGTATTTCAGTGGATCCACCTGTTCTGCTCTCCACTCTGTCTCTGGTGGATCCTCTCATCCCCCGCATCGCTGGCCTGTACCCCAGCTCTTGTATGCATAAATACATTTAAAAAAATAATTAATTAAAAATAAAGAGTTAAGGTCAGAGAGATTCGGTTTCTCGTCCAAAAGCAGGCAGCCGTGTGTGGTGGGTTGGAGAGCCAAGACTGCAGAGTTTGCCTGCAAAGTCCACACTCCTGAAACCTACATTGGACTAGCTCACCGCGTCCTCGGGGGAGTTAGGGGAAATAATCTGTGTGGAAAGTGCCCTTAACCCTCGATAACTGTTGCAATAGTAGCTTTTATTATTACTTTTATGATTGACCTTTTTGGTGATCTTTTTTATTGTGTTTAGTCTCATTAGAAAAAAAAAATTAGGGTCTTCCTGGTGGCCCAGGGGTTAAGTCTCAGCACTCTCAAACTGTGGCATCTACTGCAGCACGAGTTTGATCCCCAACCAGGGAGCTGACCCACATGGCGCAGCAGACCTCTCCTGTCTCAGCTGCTCCCTTAAGGAGTGTATTTCCAGTCTGCCTGTTCTGCTCCCCACTCTGTCTTTGGTGAATCCATCACACCTCTGGCCTGCACCCCAGCTCTTGTATGTGTAAATAAATATTAAAATCTTTTTTAAAAAAAGAAAATTAAAATATAAGAGAACATACTGTGTGAAATGACACTCACCTAATCTTTCCAATTCAATTTCACACCCTTGGATACAGCACATGAGTGTGAATTACTGGGCTAGATGGAGACATTTAAACACATTGCAAAAAAGACTGGACTATACATCTGTGAAATAACACTGTTGTTTTAAAATTGTTTTCGGAATAAGGCTTGTTCCCATATCTTTTCTTTTTTTAAGGTTTATTTATGCATACAAGAACTGGGGGGCGGGCCTCCCTGGCAACGCACTATGAAGCAAACCGCAGCCACTGCAGCACGAGTTCGATCCCTGCTGCCGACCAGGGAGGGATCGACCACATGGTGCGGCAGACCTCTCCTGCCTCGCCCGCTGCTGCCCTCAGCAGTGTATTTCAGTTAATCTGCCTGTTCTGCTCCCCACTCTGTCTGTGGTGAATCCTCTCACCTCCCACACCTCTGGCCTGTACCCCAGTGCTTGTATGCATAAGTAAAATAAATCTTTAAAAAAAAAAAAGAACTGGGATACAGGCCAGAGGTGTGGGAGGTGAGAGGATTCACCAGAGACAGAGTGGGGAGCAGAACAGGCAGATAGACTGAAACACACTGCTGAGGGGAGCAGCGGGGAGACGGGAGAGGTCTGCTGCGCCATGTGGGTCTGCTCTCCGTCCAGGGATCAAACTCGCACTGCAGAAGCCCCACAGTGTGGTGCTTAACCCCTTGCACCACCAGGGAGGCCCAAACTTACTCTTTTCTCTGCTTTCAACCATGGGGGCTGTGTGTTCATTGCCCTAAGCAACCAGATAACATATTGGTCTTTGTTTCCAAAATCACAGCTTACTTGGAGCCAATAGAAAGACGTCACTTTGTCTGAGTGCTTAGTCAGTGCTTTATCTGTACTGTTGTCAGGACGGGCATCTCTCAACTGCCCGCTGGATTCTATGACTTTGGCATCTCCCATCTAACACAGGCCAGCGCCCCATACAGCTGTCTTTCACTGCATTTTTGGAAACTGGTTGAGAGTGTAATTGACATTCCAAGAGGAAAAAAAGTCCACCAGTCCAGGAAAGCCCTGCCAAGCCAGTGTGAGAAGGACAGCGAGTTCCTTCTTACTTCTTAAGAGAAAGAATCAGTTTTAAAAGTAAATATTTCTGTTCAAAAGCTTGCTTTGAACTGGTTCTTTCGCTTTTAAGAAAGAGCAACCCACTCAAGCCAGCTCTGGTTAGGGGAGTTTTGCGTTTTTGTTTTTTTCCCAAAGATTTATTTATTTATGCATGCAAGAATTGGGGTACGGGCCACAGGTATGGGAGAGTGAGAGGATTCACCAGAGACAGAGTGGGATGCAGAACAGGTGGATCAACTGAAATATTCTGCTGAGGGGAGCAGTGGGCAAGACAGAAGAGGTCTGCTGCGCCATGTGGGTCACCCCCCTGGCTGGGGATCGAACTTGTTCGGCTGTGCTGCGGATGCTTCACAGTGCGGTGCTTCACTCCTTGCACCACCAGGGGGGACCCTCTGGTTAGGGGAGTTTATGTGGAGGAGGCTGAGAGAATAACAGTAACTAACTCTGAATCCTTGCCAGGTACCAAGCACTTTACTGGTTAATTCGCTGAATTCTCCCAGCAGCCTGTGCAATGGTTCTAGTCTTCACCCCATTTTAAAGATGAGGAAACTAAGGCCTGCAGAGACTTAGAATGTGTCCAGCCTCTGTAGCCAGTAAGTGAGCAGCTGGGGTTTGAGCTCAGGTGTTTGGCAGAACTCACATTCCTAATCCCCTTTCTGGACAGCCCCCCACAGTTTCTCACTGAGCTCCTGAGAGGTCTTTGGACAGAAGAGCCTGGGGAAACTGGTGTGCCTAGAGGCCAGGCTCCTCCCTCCAAGCCGGGCAGACTGTCCATCTGTCTCTCTCTCATGGGCTCTATCTCCCCGTATGTGCTCCTCTGTGCTCCCGCCCACACCACTCAGCTTCCTGGGTTACTCAATTTCTGCTGCCCCATAGCTGAGCTGCTCAGGGCACTCGGCTTTACCCACCCATATATAGCAAGACAGCTGCTCAGCCGCAGCACCCAGCAGCTAGTGACAGGCAACTCTTTGGGGTTGGGGGTCCCTTGACTCAGTGGAGGTAAGAGACTTGGGAAACTTCTGGCTCCACACAGGCCCAGCCCTGGCTCTTCCGGATGGCCAGGGGGCCCACACGTGACTGAGAAGCCGCGTCACCTGTCGCCCAGGCCCCTGCAGTAAGGACTGTTCCAGGCACGCACTCGCAGCCTACAGCGGGCTCACATACTACTTCTGCCTTGGGTTTTCGCCTGTTTGTTAGTCTCGTCTCTCCAGCTTTATAGGGAAAAGGACTGTGTATTCCTGGAAAGTGTCAGCCACGCTAGATGTTTGTTAACTTCAGCGTCCACTGAGTCAGCTCGGGCTGGAGCTCCAGCATTCTTGTCTTGCTGCCAGTGCCCAGGAAATGTTGACTCCTCGCCTGATCTGGTACACCGCCCAGAGGACCCGGGGTCACAGTGGTCTTGGTCTTGGGTAGGCTGTGGAAGCCTCAGTTTGAGCCCCGACTTCACTTCTTCCCAGCTTAGGCTGGGAATTCCCCAACCATTTTCTGTTTTTTGTTTTTTTTTTTTAAGATTTATTTATTTATGCATACAAGAACTGGGGTACAGGCCAGAGGTGTGGGGGGTGAGAACATTCACCAGAGGCGGACTGGGGAGCAGAACAGGCAGATCGACTGAAACACACTGCTGAGGGGAGCAGCAGGTGAGACAGGAGAGGTCTGCTGTGCCATGTGGGTCCCTCCCTGGCCAGGGATTGAACTCGGGCTGCAGCGGCTGTGGCTGCTTCATAGTATGACGCTCAATCCTTTGCGCCACCAGGGAGGCCCCCCTTTTCTGATTTTTAGGGTGAGAATGAACATCCTACCATTCTTAGAGTCAAGCTCAGCAATGAATTAACAGTGAGTCCTGGTTTGCGTCCTGCTCTTCCTCCCCTGAAGGCTTTATTTACCTCTGCAAAGAAATGTAACTATCCTTTTCTGTGTTCTTATTTATTTATTTATTTATTTCACAGTGGTTTGCTTTCTTTTCTAGGTGTAGTCCCCTTAGAACTTCCACCACCAAGTCACCCGTGCACCATCACCGTAGTCCCTGTGCTCCTCCCATTCCCGCCCTGATCCCAGTCCCTACCTCTTCCCTCTATAATGTCTCTCATTTATAGTTGTCTGTTTATTTTTGTTTTGTTGTGGTTTTGTCTTGTTGTTGATGTTATTTTTTTTCTTGATCCCCTATATTCCTTCTATGAGTGATACCATTCAGTATTTTTCTTTTTCCTTTTGACTTATTTCACTGAGCATCATCATCCCTTTAAGCTTCATCCATGTTTCTGCGAATGTCTCTAGTTTATCTTTTTGATTGCTGAGTAATATTCCACTTTGTGTTCTTTTTAGCTACACAGATATAATGCTCTCCCTCATGGGAAAAGAGGCCCTCTACCTCTTGAATGTTCTTTCTTATGATCCAACGAAACATGCAGGTAAAGTGTTCTTTTTTCTAATTGTGTCACGTACTGACTTAATTCTGTACATCTGTGACATTAATTTCTTATAATTTATCTCACTGCATGATAACTTTGTTTTTGTTTGTTTGGGGTATTTTTGCTAACAGAAACTAGAATGTTGTTTTTTCCTCCTACTGCACATGTGATTTCTCCTGTTTCGTTCCCATCCACAGCTCAGATTATGGAAGAGGGAGAAAAATGGATGATCCAGATATAAGAGAAATCTCATAAGTGCTGGATTAGGAGGCAAATCTCCTGCATTAGGGGCAGGAGATTTAGTTTCCTTGCTATGATTATGGCATATCTGTGTGGGGGGCAGGTGTCTCCTAATTTATTTATTTATTTATTTATTTTTAAAGATTTATTTATTTATGCATACAAGCACTGGGGTACAGGCCAGAGTCCAGGGAGGTGAGAGGATTCACCAGACAGAGTGGGGAACAGAACAGGCAGACTGACTGAAACACACTGCTGAGGGCAGCAGCGGGTGAGGCAGAAGAGGTCTGCCACGCCATGTGGGTCCCCTCCCTGGCCGGCGGCAGGGATCAAACTCATGCTGCAGTGGCTGCGGTTTGCTTCACAGTGCGTTGCTTAATCCACTGCACCACCGGGGAGGCCCCGGTGCCTCCTAATTTAAACACCTTCATTAGAGAATGGGGTGAGAAGAGGGCCAGGGAATATATATGAAAGAAATCTCTAAACTTCTGCTGTTTTTTTAATTTCTGAATTTTATGATTCTTCTGTTGCATTCTTTTATAATACTCTTTGTTTTGAATTTGTAAAGGTGATGTTTCTTCTGGACATATTTTGATGTGCTTGAACATTAAAGCTCAGCCTTTTTCATGACCGAACTTATATTTTCCAGAAGAAAAGAAAACCAAATACACAGACTTTACATTTGTGACAGTATTCATACTGATTTTTCAATTGAGCCATTTTTAAAGTTACTTGTTTTATACTCGTTTACATGTATTTTTTTTATCTGTTGGAGTCTATCAGATCTTAAACATTTGTTACAAGATGAGATTAGTTTACAACTAAGTCTGGGACAGATGAAAACAAATCAGTGGAGAGCTGTAATCCCCATTGAAGGAGAGACTCCGGGGTAATTTGTGAATGAACTCCATATCATTTTCTTTTTTTAAAAATAATATCTATTTATGCATTCAAGAACTGGGGTACAGGCCAGAGGTTGGGGGGAAAGTTGAGAGGATTCACTAGAGACAGAGTGGGGAGCAGAGCAGGCAGACAGACTGAAATACACTGCTGAGGGGAGCAGCGGGCAAGGCAGGAGAGGTCTGCTGTGCCATGTGGGTCATCTCTGGCCAGGGATTGAACTCGTGCTGTAGTGGCTGCCGATGCTTCATAGTGCTGTGCCTTAACCCCTTGTGCCAGGAGGGAGGCCCCTCCGTGCCATTTTCATTGTTACCAAATCCAGTGACTGGCCCAGCCTTCTCAGCTGAACTGGAGGTGGGCCTCTAACTCTGCCATCTGGTCACTAAGCCAGTCTGCTTCTTTAGTGTGAAAGGTACAAAGGAAGTCACCTCCTCCCCTGTTTGGATAATTTGGTTGTAAACCTAGGTCACTGGAAATAAGGTCAGAGTGGAGCCTGAGAATTTATTCCTTTTAAAGATTTAGAATTTGGTCTATAGAAAGAATGCTTCACCATATTCTCTCTCATGCAGGTCCACCATTTTATGTTCCAGATGCTGAAATTCAAAGATTGTTTGGTAAGTTACAGATGAGTGTTGTAAATTAAAGTCAACTTCAGAGTTAGGAGCTGTTAGCAAAATCTGCTAGCATTTGGAAGTAGATGAAGTTTTAAAGTCAGAAACCATTTCATGGAAGACTATTTTCTCCTTTAAATAAAAAAGTGACCCATTTCAAAATAGGCCTTTTTTAAAAAAATATTTTGTTTATGCATAACAAGAGCTAGGGTACAGGCCAGAGGCAGGGCTGAGAGGATTCATCAGAGACAGAGTGGGGAGCAGAACAGGCAGATCCACTGAAATGCACTGCTGAGGGGAGCAGTGGGTGAGGCAGGGGAGGTCTGCTGCACCATGTGGGTCCCCTCCCTGGCCGGGGATCGAACCCATGCTGCAGTGGCTGTGGGAGCTCTATTGCACCACCAGGGAGACCCTGAAGTAGGCCTTTTTAGGTAACAGATATGCTCATGTTAAAGACATTTGAATTCTACTAGAGAGAAATTTAGTTTAACTTTTAGGAGATATAGTGATAATAATATAGAATTTAGATATTTTATCCTTAGCACATCCCCATTTTCATTAAAAAAGAAAAATATTCTGTATGCTATTTTTTAAAAATCATTTTATGTATTTTTAGAAGAAACCCTAATTGTATTCTTCACAAAAGTTAAATCCATTGCCCTTTCTTCCCGTTTTAGGCTCAATGTGCAGTATTCACTGTCTGGAGAAAGTTGATATTTTTGAAGAAAAATATAAAGCTTGGGGAATTGATTACTTTTTTGAAAAGTTATATCTACTTACAGAAAAGTGAGATACAAGCAAGAAGTAGCAACATGAGTTTCTGAGCGACTAAGAATGCATTAAAGAATGAGAATATAATGGGTGTCTTGGAAAAAATTGTTCACCACATATCTCTGCTCAAAAAAGGCATAACTTTTTAGAAAAATCTCATATGAAATGATAAATCTACCTTTATAAATGAGGGTATGATTGGTGATGGGAAATTATACCTGTGTGATTTATTATAGATTGCAAGAATCCTATAGAGTCAGCTTGTATTACTTGTATAATTAAAAAACAAAAGTGCAATACTTACAACAACCAAAAAAGAACAAATGTAGAAACACTGGCATTCTCTATGAAATTTAGAATCATTGAGGAAATAGGACACTTTAACAATGTTCAAGATAAAAGAAAGTGGCCCAAGAAATTATATATAAAATACTAACTTTGATGATAAACCCTATTTTCAAATTTTAACCCCTTGTCACATTTTGCCTCTTTGTGTAATTATTTATGGAATAGGATCAAGAAACAAATGTAAACATTAAATCAATAAAGTAACCTATGTGGAACCAAAAATGTTTTCCCAAGCTGTAAAAATAAATTTTAAAAAAATTTTTTATCTGAGTTTGGCAGATTTTTTGTTGCTCCTAATTGAATCTTGTTTAGATGAACAGCTCTTAGGAAGTGGAACACACTTAAGGCTGAATGTAGGAAGGTTCATGATGAAGGATAAGGTTCAAATCTTCTGTTTTTCGATTAATAATGGCATTTTAAGCAGACATTCCTCCCTGACCTCACTGCTGAAAACCTGAATAATTTTGATTGTTTAGCTCATGTTAATAGGATGGTATGTTATTAAAAAAAAACAAGTCATTTATCTCTGTGTGTGCTGGATTAAATTTTATTAGTGGGGAAGTTTATGGACCTCTTTAATTTAATAAAAGCTGTGGGGTCTCCCTGGTGGCATAGTGGTTAAAGACACAGCACTATCAAGCTATCCTCACCCGCTACAGCACACGTTTGATTCCCTGCCCGCCAGGGAGGTGACCCACATGGCGCAGCAGACCTCTCTTGTCTCACATGCTGCTCCCCTCAGCTATGTATTTCAGCCCATCTGCCTGTTGCCTCCCACTCTGTCTCTGGTGAGTCCTCTCAACCCCCAAACTTCTGGCCTGTACCCCACTTCTTGTGTGCATAAATAAATACATTTAAAAAAAAAAAGCCGTGGATACTCTCCTAAGAGATAGTTCTTAAGCACAAAACATGGAAGAAACTTCCTTGAGGTGAGATTTGTTAACCTCCCACCCCTTTCTCCTGTCCCTCCACTTGGGAAATGCTGTCCTCGCTGCTCTCTGCTTTCTGGGGTACAGGCCAGAAATGTGGGGGGTGAGAGGATTCACCAGAGACAGTGGGAGCAGAACAGGCAGATGGACTGAAATACACTGCTGAGGGGAGCAGTGGGCGAGGCAGGAGAGGTCTGCTGTGCCATGTGGGTCTCCTCCCTGGCCAGGGATTGAACTCACGCTGCAGTGGCTGCAGAAGCTCCACAGTTTGGCGCTCAACCCCTTGCACCACCAGGGAAGCCCTCACAATCTTTCCTTAAAAACATTTCTACTGATCACTTTTTTTTTTTAAAGATTTATTTATTTATGCACACAAGCATTGAGGTACAGGCCAGAGGTGTGGAGGGTGTGTGAGAGGATTCACCACAGAGAGCGGGGAGCAGAACAGGCAGATCAACCGAAGTACACTGCTGAGGGGAGCAGCAGGCACAGCAGGAGAGGTCTGCCGCGCCATGTGGGTCCCCTCCCTGGCCCGCAGCAGGGATCGAACTTGTGCTGCAGTGGTTGCAGTCTGCTTTATAGTGTGTTGCTTAACCCACTATGCCACCAGGGAGGCCCCCTGATCACTTTTTTAAAATCAAAATTGCCTTTCATTCTTACAGCTCTGACTTTTCATCACTCCTCATCTGATGTGCTTTGTATCTTTCAAAACCGTACACAGAAAGTAACACACAAGTTCTCGCTTAACATTGCCAGTAGGTGTTGGAAATTGCCACAAAGCTAAACAAAACCAGATCTTCAGATAACATCACTTAGTTCAAAGTCAGCAGAATTCTTTTTCTCATCAATATTATAATGCAACGAAGTTATTTGAGGACTTACCACATTACAAATTCACTGCAGTGACTAAGTTGATGGGTTTTGGCAAATAACCGTGTCCCAGACTTAGTATGTTCAGTGTGAACTGAAACTGTAGAGCTGAAATCCTGTGATCCCTCACTCCTTGGTATTAATAGAACTTTGTTTCAATATTCATGTTAACTCTAAATAACAGGAGGAGGATAATTAAGGGAAGTATTTCGAAACAAAGCATACCATAAAATATATGTACCATAATTTTTCTATTTAAATAATAATAAACACTAGTTTCACCTTTAAAATTTGAGAAGTCTGAAAAAGAAACACAGTAGCAGTCAAAATTTATCACTGGAGGTAATTACTGCTTAAATGGGACTATGTTTATTTTATTTGCCTTCCAGGAAAAGCGGTTTGTAAATTTGAGGTCACATTGGCGATACAATGTCCTCTCTACTATCATCTCTAGTATTTCATCAGCTCTTTCTCATATCTTTTGAAAATAAAATACTTCATTTATTTAAAGATTTTAAAAAATTTTTTGTATAGAAGAACTGGGGTGTAGGGGTGAGAGGATTTACTAGATACAGAGTGGGGAGCAGAACAGGCAGATGGACTGAAACACACTGCTGAGGGGAGCAGTGGGGAGACAGGAGAGATCTGCTACGCCATGTGGGTCACTCCCCTGGCCTGGGATGGATCTCAGGCTATAGTGAAACTTAAGCCCTAGTTCACCAGGGAGGTGGAAAACAAGTTGTTTTAACAAAGAGCTACATAATTTCCTACTATATGGCAGTAATCTGCTGTTATTAGGGACCTTCAGCAAATATGAATATTCTTGGAAGTGCTAGATGAGTGAAAATTCACTGATGCGGGAGGTCAGAGTCCTATTCCAAGAAATCTCAGATTCTAGGGGCCTCCCTGGTGGCTAAGAGATTAAGTCACAGCACTCTGAAGCATCCACAGCCACTGCAGCAAGAGTTCGATCCCTGGCCAGGGAGGGAACCCACATGGCGCAGCAGACCTCTCCTGCCTTGCCCACTGCTCCCCTCAGCAGTGTATTTCAGTCCATCTGCCTGTTGTGCTCCCCACTCTGTCTCTGGTGAATCCTCTAACCACCCCCCTCACCCCACCTCTTGTATGCATAAATAAATCTTTTTGAAAAAAATCTCAGGTTCTAGTGGCAGAAACTGGATGCTCATTACTGTATCATGTGATAATGTTGGGAGCCATAAGAATAAAAAGTCCAGTCTCACTTCTTGGTCAGCCGTATCTCTTGGATAAGCAAGGAAGCCAAAACAAGGAGAGCACCAGAATCATAGCCCCCCCACTCTGCACCAGAATCATAGCCCTCCCACTCTCAAACCCCCAACCAGCAAAGGACAAGTACCCAACACCCAGCCAATCATCCAGAAATAACTCTTCCTCCTGCTCCTCCCCGTAGCCCACCTGAGCATTCATATACCACTGTTCAAAAATAAAATTTTGTCTTGCCTCCATTCTTTGCGTTCCTTGTTTGTCTCATTCTCTTAGGTGGTTCCCGCACGCCCTCGTTGTTGCCCCGCAGGCTGGGGCATGATAAGGCTGTTATTCCAGGTCCTGACTGTACTCTAGGAAAGAATCCCCGGCTAACACCAGGTGTATTTGAGTCAGACAAGGCTTTACTAGAGATTCACGCATGAGGAAGCCCTAGTGCTGGGAAGGAGGATTAGCCTCCTGGCTCCTGAAAAGGAGTTAGAAGGAGATATTAATTAATTAATTTTTCTTATATATATTTGACATCAACTGTGGTCCCTATGGGTTTCCCACCACCATTTTACCAGTGCACCATCATCTCAGTTCCTGGTGCTCATCCCATTCCCTCTCCCTCACCTCCACAAAGTGTCCCGATTTGTCCTTGTCTTTTTGTTTTTGTTGTATTTTATTATTATTGTTGCTGTTATTGTCATTATTCTTTTCCTTGGTCACTTATTTGGTTCCCTTCTATTCCTTCTAGCGGTGAGACCATCTGGTATTTTTCTTTTGCCCTCTGACTTATTTCGCTGAGCATAATCCTAGAAGGAGATATTTAAAGGGAAGTCTATGAGGGGAGCAGTGTCATAGCTTGTTCTGGGCTGGGTTATGCCTGGGCATGTGCAGATTGCTTTCACTGCAATTGTACATACGGGTTCTTGGCCTCTCCCTCCTGGCAATTATGAGGTGATCTTAAGTCCAGAGCTGATGTTTTTTGTTTATCACGGTGTCTTATGATCAGTGTAGACAGAATGGTCTGGCAGGGCCCACCAGTCCGTGATTTAGTCCATGTGTTCAAACAGGACGTGGGGCAACTCTTCTAGCTCAATATTTTTTTGCCCCAGCCTGCCTCAGCTGCACTGGCGGTGCACGCAGAGAGATGTCAGTGAGTAAGTAGTCGCTGAAGCCCTGAATCTGTGAGGATGACAGTTCTGGGCACAGCGGGTGGGGAAAAAAGAGAGAAAGACCATTTGGATGGTGCCCTGAGAAACACTAAAATTTTCTAAATTTGCGAAACATTAAATCTCTAGACTCTCATTTACAGCTATACATCTCCAACTTGTTTTTATGTGGGGGCACAAAATATTCAAGCTTGAACAGGTATCCCCTTTCCCCTCCACCACATCCTGCCCTTTTGGGAAGCCAAGCTTGGGGGGGTGTGAGTCACGAAATTAGATAGTGGTCAGAGTGCATGCTGGGAAGACAAGGTGCCCACACAGGCCATCTGCCGGGTGGGGAAGCACCCTGAGATTAGCCTGAAACTCCAAGTACCACGTTCGTGCTCTTTTGGGCTCAAAAGCTAATGCTAACGTGTCTACTGTCTTTGCTCCTCTTTTTTAAAAGATTGATTTATTTATGCATACATGAGCTGGGATGCAGGCCAGAGGCGGGGGTAGGGGTGAGAGGAGTCACCAGAGAGAGAGTAGATGGACTGAAATACACTGCCAAGGTGGGGGCAGCGGGTGAGGCAGGAGAGGTCTGCTGCACCATGTGGGTCCCCTCCCTGGCTGGGCATTGAACTTGCGCTGCAGTGGCTGAGGATGCTTCACAGTGAGGTGCTTCACCCCTTGAGCCACCAGGGAGGCCCCTTTCCTCCTCTTTAAAAGGCTGTGACTGTCCTCTCAAGGTTGAGGTGATTCCATTCTTTGTCCTCTTCCTTTTTCCAGTGGCATTGTCAGGAACAGTCCCGGATGGAACAGGACCACAGGGCTGGGCCCATCTGAACTGCATGTGCGTTCCCAATCTTGCCACACTTGCAAAACCAGGAACCACCCACCCAACTCCCAACTCCCTCCCCAGTCCCTCAGCCTGTCTCCTAAGTGCTCTCTTCTCTGCTGTGACCTCCTAGCTGGGGCTCCATGGTCCCTTTCTGTGCTGTATACTTAGCACACAATTCAGCCACTCACCACACACATTGAAAGATTGTATCCTTCAATCCCCTTGCCCCACAACCCTTGGGGCAGCCCTTAGTGGAAGCAGAAGAGACAGGTGTTATTCCAGCACCCTCTAAGTGAGGGCGCTGGAGGGGAGTACAGAGGAAATCCTTGGACACTCAGCCATGGGGAGGAAAGATTTTCAGAGGAAACTTCAGATGTTAGAGTTAGATTTAGGGTATGTTTTTTATTAATCAAAGTGTGTACATATGTGATGGAGAATACACTTTATAAGACATTTGAGAAACCTGTTAGCTTTGATTCCAGAGATAAAATGCTTAGGATAAATGCTGCTTCCCTAACTATGTGACTTTATTTTTTAAAGATTTATTTATTTATGCATATAAGAGCTGGGGTACAGGCCAGAGGTGCAGAGGGTGAAAGGATTCACCAGAGACAGAGTGGGGAGCAGAACAGGCAGACTGACTGAAATACACTGCTGAGGGGAGCAGCAAGTGAGACAAGATAGGTCTGCTGCACCATGTGGGTTCCCTCCCTGGCCAGGGATTGAACTCTTGCTGCAGTGGCTGCAGATGCTTCATAGTGCAGTGTTTAACCCCTTGCACCACCAGGGATGTCCCTAACTATGTGACTTTAAATACCAGACTGTCATCAAAGAAAAGTACATTTGCATTTGCCGCATGCTTTGTTCACTCGTTCATTCATCCATTTAAAAAACCCTTGTTGGCTCCTACTTTGCATCAGTCAGGTGCTGGGTACATGAGTATGGTGTTGAGCAAAACCAGATGCGGTTTCCTCTCTTCTGGGATTCATTTCTTCAGATAGGACAAAAAAAGGGGGAATGGAGATAAACAACAATTTTAATATGGATAAAAGGGACGGTTGAACTCCATACACTTAGTAAAGAAGATAAAGGACACATGTGAAGGGAGGGATGTTCCGTGGAGAGGCGGGAAACAACAGAGAACATGATGGCAAATGTGGTGTCCTCAGAAAAGGCCCAAAACTTTTCGTTCTGAAGCTTTTGTGAAATTGAGAAAAACACGCAGCTTTATATTGATATTTTTACATGCACTGGTTAGCATGTTGGCAGCAAATCATTAGGGTAATTATCTGTGCGTGTGGGCAATGCTTTCCAGAACCACGCTGTCTACCTACCTAGCCCGAGAGCACCACGGGGAACGCTCTTAAATACCGGGGTGGGGGCAGCCCCTCCAGGCTCACCTCCCTTACACCTGCGGCCTCTTGGTGCAGTACTACTGGTCGCCCCGTGGGGGCAGCAAAAGACCAAGACGACAGAGGCGGGCCGGTGAGGGGGTCGAGCAAGAAGCTGAGCCCTGCAGTCACAGCCAGCCAGACTGTCACACGGGGCCGTCCAAGCTCCGCCACAATCCCCAAGGAGTACGGCTCTTTGGATCCGTTGTGAAGCAGTATTGGAGCAGAGAGAAGTTAAACGCTAGTCAAGGGTCAATGAACTCAGTCTGGAAAGCACGGGGAGAAGAGGCTATGCACAGCAGAGAATCCGTCTAAATGTGGGCTGTTCCAGGTCCCGGCTGCCAGTCACATGTGGTTAGTGCGCGCTTGACATGGGATTCGTCTGGATCGGGATGTGTTGCGAGTGTAAAATATCCTGGATTTTACTTAGTTCAAAAAAAAGCATGAAATGTCAATAATTTTATAGTGGCATCAAAATGAACACATTTGGGGATAAAATACGAAGTTACATGCATTTCACTGGTTTTTATTTTTAAAAACATGGTGACTAGAAAATTTTACATATTTGTGGGTTTCCTATTTCTGTTAGGCAATACGAGTTCGAAACGTATTTCATTTTTGGTGTCCTGAATATATTTCTTGATTACAGATTACTTCAGATGGTAATTTCTATTTGATGTGACTCTAGTTGGCTATCATTTTGGACTGGAAACATATTGTAATCTGAAATTGTAATATTGGCTTGGTTGTTGAGTCCCAGTACACAGATAATTTTTGAATCATGTAACACTTGCTATGAAAATGTCCTTTCTTGCTTTATATTAAAGTTCCCTTTGGGTTTTTTTAAAATTTTTATTATTTTAAATTTTATTTGTTTATTTTTCTTACAGTGTTTGCTTTCTTTTCTAGGTGTGGTCCCCATAGAATTTCCACCACCAAATCTCCCGTGCACCATCACCATAGTCCCTTGTGCTCTTCATGTCCCTGCCTTGACCCCAGTCCTTCCCTTTTCCCTGCAGAATGCCTCTGTTTTGTAGTTGTCTGTTTATTTTTGTTTTGTTGTTATTGTTGATGTAATTTTTCCCCCTTGGTCCCCTATATTCCTCCTATGAGTGAGACCATCCAGTATTTTTCTTTTTCCTTCTGATTTATTTCACTGAGTCTCCCTTGGGGTTTTTATTTTTTTTTAAAAAAGATTTATTTATTTATGCACACACTGGGGTACAGGCCAGAGGTGTGGGGATGGTGGTGAGAGAATCCACCAGACAGAACAGGACGCAAGAACAGGCAGATTGACAGAAACACACTGCAGCGGGTGAGGCAGGAGAGGTCTGCTGCACCATGTGGGTCCCCTCCCTGGCCGGCAGCAGGGATCGAACTCGTGCTGCAGTGGCTGCTGACTGCTTCATAGTGCTCAACCCACTGCGCCACCAGGGCAGGCCCCCTTGGGGGTTTTAATGGAACCAAAAGCAAAACAAAACAAAACCACAAAACTCAACCCTATTTTCTCAGAAGCCTAGCAAATAAGAGGGCAAGAGATTGATAGCCATCTCTAAGGGAAGAAAAATGATCTGCGATGTGGCTGTGGCCAGAGAGGATGCTCCTGTAAGACACTGCGGGAGAGGATGCCTGAAAAAGAGATTGTGGGACCACAGTGGGTTTGCTATCTCAGAGAGAGATGCTAGCTCCTGTTTGAAGATTTTTGAACAAATAGTAGCATCTCTGTGCTCTCGATCTTGACTGAGGTTGGAAGAATTTAACCTGATGCCATTTGAAGGGAATATGGTGCTACAGTTCTCAAACTTACACATTCTCATCACCGAAGAGCTTTTAACTACCCTAGCTACCCAGACCACACCTGGGAGCCACAGACAATGAAACTCCTGGTGATGAGACTCAGGCTTTCCCACGTGCAAGCAAGTTTGAAAATCACTGGGATACACTCATAAGAAGTATATATACCCAAAAGACAAAAAAACACTGATTCAAAAGAATACCTGCACCCCTATGTTTAAAGCAGCACTGTTCACAATAGGTACGACTTGGAAACAACATAAATGCCCAAAAATAGATGGCTGGATCAAGAAGATGTACATAGACACGATGGAGTGCTATTCAGCAATCAAAAAAGATAAACTAGAGTCATTCATAGAAACGTGGATGGAGCTAGAAGGGATGATGCTCAGCGAAATAAGTCAGAAGGCAAAAGAAAAATGCTGCATGGTTTCACTCCTAGGAGGACTATAAGGGGACCAAATAAGGGACCAAGGAAAATAATAATAACAATAAAAAACACACAACAAAAACAAGAAGACAAGGACAATTCAGAAGCACTTTGTGTGTGTGGAAGGGGAGGGAATGGGTTGAGGGCAGAAAGAGCGCAAGGGACTGAGGTGATGGTGCACGGGTGGAACGGTGGCGGGAACTCCATGGGGACCACAATTGATGTCAAATACAAGGAAAAAGAGAAAAAAAGGAAAAAAAACCACAGGGATAGTGTGTACGCGCCATGACTTGAAGTTCTAGCCCATGTGACCCTGGGCAAGATACTTAACTTGTATGAACTCGATTGCAGAAAAAAAAGATAAGTCAAATCACATACCCTTCTGTAACTGTCATGAGGTTTAATAAGATAATTTATAGAAACCACTCAGCAAAGGACTGGCACGGAGTAAATTCTGTAGCAATTATTATAACTAGCAGCTTTATTTTACTGGCAATTGCGCTTGAAAGCGTTCCCAGCCATAAGCCCCACATCTGACACCCACCCTCACTCAGTGCATTTCTCGGACTATCTTATAACATGCCTCCGTCATACGTGAATTTATTCACAAGGTCCCTTATGAATATGCTTTACAACAGGCGTCCTAGGAGACGCAAAAGAAATACACACACTTGCCCCAGTACGCTGAAGTTTAACTTCTTGCCTCCTGTGCCCAACATTATGAGCTATAAGATCATGATTTAAGCCTTGCGGACTGGAAGCTTCAGGCACCAGAGTTAGAAGACGGTTCTAAGTCTTGCTTCGACACTTACACGTTATTTAAGCGGGAGTGGCACGCTTGTCCCCAGTAGGTGTGCTTCCTGGTGTGTAAAGCGGAGACCATCCAGCCAACCACTGTCAGAAGGGTGACAGGTGGGTCCTCGCCTGGGGAGGGCAGATAGTAAATCTCCACTATCGGGCCTCAGGAGTCAGTACCTCGCGAGCCCACCAGGGGGCGGTGGTCGGGCGCAGAGGCGGCCACGCTGGACGTCAGGCTCAGACCCCGCCCCGTGACCGTGACCGCCCGCTGCGCTGGGCCTGCGTCGGGCCCGGCTAGGCTGCTGCGCTGTGCGGCGGGAGGGCCCAGGGCGGCGCGATGGGCGCCGAGGCCTCGGGGAGCCGGCCGGCGCTGCGGGAGCTCGTGCGCGAGGCCGAGACCAGCCTGCTCGAGTGCAAGGTGTGCTTTGAGAGGTTCGGCCACCGCCAGCAGCGGCGTCCGCGCAACCTGCCCTGCGGCCACGTGGTCTGTCTGGCCTGCGTGGCCGCCCTGGCGCACCCGCGGACGCTGGCCCTCGAGTGCCCCTTCTGCCGGCGAGCCTGCCCGGCCGGCGACACCAGCGACTGCCTGCCGGTGCTGCACCTCCTAGAGCTCTTGGGCTCGGCGCTACGCCCGGCCCCGGGCGCCCACCGCGCCGCCCCCTCCACCCCCGGGACCTTCACCTGTCACCACGCCTTCGGCGGCTGGGGGACCCTGGTCAACCCCACCGGGCTGGCGCAGTGCCCCAAGACGGGGCGGGTCGTGGTGGTGCACGACGGCCGGAGGCGGGTCAGGATCTTTGACGCCGGGGGAGGATGCGCTCAGCAGTTTGGAGAGAAGGGGGATGCTTCTCAGGACATTAGGTACCCACTCGATGTCACCGTCACCAACGACTGCCACGTGATTGTCACCGACGCGGGCGACCGTTCCATCAAAGTGTTTGATTTTCTTGGCCAGATCAAGCTGGTCATCGGAGGCCAGTTTGCCTTACCTTGGGGTGTGGAGACCACCCCTCAGAACGGGGTCGTGGTAACTGATGCGGAAGCGGGTTCTCTGCACCTCCTGGAAATCGACTTTCCGGAAGGGGTCCTCCGGAAAACCGAGAGGTTGCAAGCTCACCTGTGCAGTCCCCGAGGGGTGGCTGTGTCTTGGCTCACCGGGGCCATCGCGGTCCTCGAGCGCCCCCTGGCGCTGGGGGAGGGGTCCTGCAGCACCACCGTCAAGGTGTTCAGCTCTAGTATGCAGCTCCTTCGCCAGGTGGACACCTTTGGGCTGAGCCTCTTCTTCCCCTCCAGAATAATCGCCTCCGCTGTGACCTTCGATCAGCAGGGTAATGTGATTATTGCGGATACTTCCAGTCAGGCCGTCCTAAGCTTAGGAAAACCTGAGGAATTTCCAGTCCCGAAGCCCGTCATCACCCGTGGTCTTTCCCATCCGGTGGCCCTGACCTTCACCAAGGAGAATGCGCTTCTTGTGCTGGACAGTGCGTCCCATTCTGTAAAAGTCTATAAGGCTGACGAGGGTTGATGGGGTGCGCACCTACACCCAGCGCCTGGTATCAGAGGCTCTGCAGCTGCCACTGGTGAATGAACTGCTTAGCCCTTAGTAATTCATTCACTAAAGTTCATCTCTCCAACAGGGAAACTCGTAAAGTCTCCTGACAGATTTGTAAACATTGAGACAGCTATTAAAGGAGAATAATAAATTTGCTATTTATTAGGTATGTACCGCTGTGCTAAGAAATAGATGAATATTAGCTTATTTAATCCTTACAAATCCCCAGTGTGGTAATTGGTTACTAATCCCATTTTAGAAGTTAGAAAGGTCACATTTGTGGACACCCCTCCCCCAGGTCACATTTACTTAATGTGAAGGTCACAACTGAACTTAATTTTGACTCAAAACCCCTTGCTCTTAAGTGACTTAACTGAGGTGGGGGAAATGTGATTGTATAGTGCCGCTGTGTGTATTCGATGTACGTGTTGCTATTTCTTTTCCTTGGCTGCACAAAGAAAGGAGAATTTATAGATTTCAGGAAAACATGGATACAGGGCAGGCTTCGGTTTACTGAAATCTGCAGCTGCTCCACAGGCCCAGGAGATGGAGTTCCTGTGCATCCAGAGCTAGTTAATAGGAGCCTCTGGAACTGCTATTTGCAAGGTCAATGTGTCTTTTCGTACCTCTGCGCCCTTCACACACACAGGTAGACAGACACTCAGGAAACACTACTGGGTTAATTGAGAAATGCTTGTATGGGTGACAGTTCTGAATTATTGTGGGTTACTAGCCAGAGGGCTGGATGATATCCCTGTTACACATTTATGTTAATAAAGATCTAACTCACATGCAAATGGTTCCTGGTGGAAGTGGGTTTGCCTGTTTGTTATCAGAAGCAGTGACCTGAAGTGCTTTTGTGATGGGGATTTTCTCTGTGCAATTTAAATTTGCACTGTGTGTTGAAACACTTCCCTGGCAGTTGGGTGCATTTCAGCCTAGGGTAAATACTTAAATTCTTCTTAACTTTGAAGTGTAGCTTGACTGAGATAACGCCTATTCAATGCTGCCGATGGCGTGATATCCAGGAGTTACCTAGCCAAATCCTGTCATGTTTGGGAGAGAGCAGGTGCTTTAAAAAATCTGTCCCAGGTGACGCTGTGTGCAACCAGGTTGGGCCCGGGGCTCCTCAGACTAGACCCATCTCCACCACACCTTCACCCCAACTTCTGTCAGCACTAGTGAGATACCGTGTTTTCTAGGAAATATATTGTTATTTGGATGACCAAAAGGCAGACTCCTCACCCACTCACAGCTCCTGGCTCACAGCTCCCAAAGCCTTGGAATTTCCTCCGTGTGAAGAGTGACACTGGGGTCTCTTGTCATTTCATGAGGTGACTCTCAGGGAAATGCTAAGGATGGGAGCGGTTACCTAGAGGACCAAGCATGTGGTTAAACGTTGGGATTTCCACTCTCCAAAGGGGACAGCCCAGTATCCTCTTACATGTCTCCTTCCTGTTTGTGCCCTTCCCTTGTGGGTGTGTCTGTCATCACTCCCTACCAGTGTAACAGGGTGGTCCCAGGAAAAGGGAAAGTTCCAAAAATCCTGGTTCCGCCCTAAGTGGGTGGAGCTGAGGAGGAAAAGAATTTTTCTGCAGAGAAGAAAAAAAAAAGAAAGGAAGATGGAGAACAGCAAGGAGACCTGGATGGGGCATGTGGAGCAGAGGGACATGTGAAGAAACTGTGCTTGCTTTTTGGTCTTGGACTGGT
>JAGFMF010011860.1:992339-1030250 GCA_019455555.1 Galemys pyrenaicus
CAGCCAGGGAGGGGACCCACATGGTGCAGCAGACCTCTCCTGCCTCGCCCGCTGCTCCCCTCAGCAGTGTGTTTCGGTCAGTCTGCCTGTTCTGCTCCCTACTCTGTCTCTGATGACTCTTCTCACTCCTGCACCTCTGGCCTGCATCCCAGCTCTTGTGTGCATAAATAAATAAATCTTAAAAAAAAAGACATTTAATCACTTTTAATGAGAGAAAACTTTCCAATTGTGAGTCGAATTGACTCATCACTGTGGTGTTCCTAGAAATTACTCCATACATCCAAATTTGTAAAACACTGAGTGGAGCACATAAATCACAAGCTCTTATGCAAAGTGAAGTGAAGTCAGTTTTGGAGATCCCAAACGTAAGAGGCCTCTGTGATGGAGAGAGAGAGGCAGAGAAGAGAGGGACAGACAGAGAGGGATTTCACCAAATGTTCTCTCTGCTCCCTGTGATGAGAACTGTGTCCAGCAGTCTCGTGACTGGCTCTTGCTGTGAGCAGAATCCAGATGAAGCAGGACACAGGTCAATGTGGAGACAAAGTATAAATCTCAAGTTTCATAATGAAAGCTTTAGAATGTGCACAAACACTCACATTTCATACAGTACAATTTATTTATTTGTGCATACAGGAAACTGGTGTGTATGCCAGAGATGTGGGGTGTGTGTATATATGTGTGTATGAGAGAGAGTGAGAGAGAGAGGATCCACCAGAGACAGAGTGGGGAGCAGAACAGGCAGCAGAACAGGATTGAAACACACTGCTGAGGGGAGCAGCGGGCGAGGCAGGAGAGGTCTGCTGCATCATGTGGGTCAGCTCCCTGGCCGGAGATCGAACTCATGACGCAGTGGCTGCCTATAGCTTAATAGCACTGAGACTTAACCCCAGCACCACCAGGAAGGCCCTAGACAGTACAATTTAACGGGCCCCTAATTTAGCTCCTAGTTTTTTCAATCATGTGAAAGTTGGTATTATAACTGGGAAAGTTTAGTTTACTGTGTGTTTTCATGATTTTTTTGTTTTTAAGCTAACCAGGAGGCTGCTATACAAAGGCAGAACCCCTGTGAGCTGCTCTGTGTGCTGTGTGGTCAAAGGGGTGGGATCAGATAAACCGGTTTCATAATGAAAGGCCCCTGCTCCACTTTCTTCACGTCAGTTCTTTCTGCCCCTGTCCAGCCTCCGTTCTATGAGCAACGTGTTCCAAAATAGACTCCAGCATCGCAACCTTTTTCCCACTCTATTTTCAAAGCACTGAACTATCAGCTGATCTATCTGGTCTGCCTGACAGTGACGCCACAGGAGGCTGACTGACACACAAAGTGCAAAAATCATCATTGTAAGTCAGTAAGAAGTTGATTCACTAAATTTGCTAGATGCACCACCTGTGCAGGTGATGCACCTAAGGCTATCAAATGGTCTTTTTTTTTAATATTTATTTATTTATGCATACAAGAGCTGGGGTACAGGCCAGAGTCGAGGGAGGTGAAAGGATTCACCAGACAGAGTGGGGAGCAGAACAGGCAGACTGACTGAAACACACTGCTGAGGGCAGCAGCGGGCGAAGCAGGAGAGGTCTGCTTGGCCATGTGGGTCCCCTCCCTGGCCGGCAGCAGGGATCAAACTTGTGCTGCAGTGGCTGTGGTTTGCTTCATAGTGCGCTGCTTAATCCACTGCACCACCAGGGAGGCCCCTATCAAATGCTCTTTTAAAAAGACTTATTTATCTGTGCATATAAGAATTGGGGTACAGGCCAGAGGTGCAGAGGGTGAGAGGATTCACCAGAGACAGAGTGGGGAGCAGAACAGGCAGACTGACTGAAACACACTGCTGAGGGGAGCAGCGGGCGAGGCAGGAGAGGTCTGCTTGGCCATGTGGGTCCCCTCCCTGGCCGGGGATCGAACTCATGCTGCGGTGGCTGCGGATGCTTCATAGTGCTGATACCTAACTCCTTGCACCACCAGGGAGGCCCTCAAAAGCTTGTGATCAGTTTATTTTGGTAATATCTTTGTCAGGTTTTGGCATTAGGGTGGTGCCAGCCTCATGATCTAAATTGGGAAGTGAAAGAATTTGTGTGAATTTGATCTTATTTCTTCTTATTTGTTTGGTAGATTTGGCCAGTGAATTCCTGTGACTGAAGAGTTTTCTTGGTATCTGTGTGTGTGTGTCCCAGAGTTTATAATTGTTCTCTGTAGAAATATTGGCCAAGTGGAGCTCACTCAACTACACTTCAACAGGAAGTTTAGCAATTTAAAATATAAAAAGTTTTTGGCAAGCATTTATTCAATAAATATTTCCTCTGTGCTCACGCCATGTTAAGCAATGTGAAAAACAACAGGAATAGAAAGATGCCCATAGGGTGCTAATTATCTGGTGTGGACAACAAAGAGAAATGCAAAGACAACAGCAAGAAACGATAAGTGTTATGCAAAGGTATCTCGAGGCCCAATAGCCTTGACTGAAAAGCCATATTGGAAGACAATGTCACCCTAGAATTTCAGGCTGGTTTCTGTCCTAAATTCTGGTTGCTTCATCTAAAACAAATGATAAGTGACATTCCATTTAAGTTTGCATTCATTCTCTCTGTCACCAATACTGGGATCAAATTCTTAGTAGCTGAAGCCAACCAGGATTCTGGAACCTTCTAATGAAGACACACTGACAGCTTTGTTTCAGAGAAGTGAGGATATTTTATAGATAATTTCACTTGAATCACATAGTAGTAATGTTGCAGGGTAGGGAGAGGGGCACCGCAGAACCCACAAACCTGCCTGCTCTAAATAGGTTCTGCCATCTGCAGAAGATAAGAGAATTCACCAGAGACAGAGTGGGGAGTGTTACAGGGCAGGGAGAGGAGCACTTAGAACTTTTAAGTTTGCTTTTTTTGAATGGGTTCTGCCATTTGCTGTATTAAGATAAATACACAAAACTTTTAATGGAAAGGAACTTTAATATAACTAGGGTACAATAAAGAAAGAATAAAGAATATAGTTACTAAGTTAAGCATTTAAAGTTACCTATTTTTTTGAGGGTAAAAGTTTAGCCAAATAGGATTGGCCCAAAGCAAGGTCTAAAAACTTGCTATACATTTAAAGGACCTTTCAGTAAAGACTTATAGAAAAGGGTTAGAAAGAGTTAGACAAATTTGGGAGGAAAAGAGCTAAATTAAAATTAAGATGAAAGCTGCTATTGTTAAGCTCCCCACGGGTCTTTTACTTATATTTGTTTTAACTAGTTTAAGATTAAAAAGCAAGCACAGTTTTTTTATATGTCCCTCTGCTCTACGTGCCTCTTCCAGGTCTCCTTGCTGTTTTTTATTTATTTATTTTTTTTCTCTCTTCTCTTCTTTGCAGAAATTTTTTTGTTTGTTTGTTTAGCTTTATTTACTTAGGGTGGAACTAGGATTTTGGAACTTTTTTTTTTTTCCTGGGACCACTCTGTTACAGGAGCAGAACAGGCAGATGGACTGAAACACACTGCTGAAGAGGGCAGTGGGTGAGGCAGGAGAGGTCTGCTGCGCCATGTGGGTCCCCTCCCTGGCCAGGGATCGAACTCGCGCTGCTGTGCTGTGGATACTTCACAGAGGCACTCAACCCGCTGAGCCCCCATGGAGGCCCCAAAACACATAGACCTTCAATGGAAAGGAACTTTAATAAATTAGTGTGCAACAAAGAAAATACAAAGAATATTGTTTCCAAATCAAGCACCCAAAGTTACCATCCCCTCGTGGGTAAAAGTCCAGCCAAACAGGATTGGCCCAAAGTAAGGCCCGAAAGCCTGACACAGTCTAAAGCACCTTCCAGCAGGGACCCACAGAAAAGGGTCAGAAGGGGCCGGACAAGACTGGGAGGAAAAGAGCAAAATCAACATCAAGATGAAAGCTGCCCTTGTTCACCTCCCCACGGGCCTCTCACCCGCATCTGTTCCAACCAGTCCAGGACCAAGAAACAAGTGCAGCGTCTTCCCATGTCTCTGCTCCAAGTGCCTCCTCCAGGTCTCCTTCTTGCTCTCCATCCTGCTTCCTTCCTTCCTCCTTCAATCTCCTCTCCAACTTTTCTCCCCCTGCTCAGCTCCACCCTCCCTTGGGTGGGGCAGGGAACCTGGAACCTCCCCTCTCCCTGGGGACCACCCTGTTACAATCATCTAGTTGATGTCTGACCCAGTCCAAAGTGCCCTTCGTGAACAAAGCCTATTGAAGTCAAAAATAAATGCTTCCCAACAAGAAGTATTTTTTTATTAATATAATTTATTTATTTATATATATTGTACATCATTGCTCATTTTTTTTATTCCCACCATCAATTGTTTTATAATGTCCCATATGCAGCTTTCCCCATCATCACAACAACCACAGATTTTTATGGGAGGAGGCCTCAAATTAGCATAATGAATATTTCCTGCATTTAAAGGTGTCGTTGGAGGTGTCCCCTGTGTTATATATGAAAGGGGCATCTCTGAATGCTGGGCACCCACCAACAGGCATTAAGAAGGGGGCCTCCCTGGTGGCGCAAGGGGTTAAGCACCGCACTAGGAAGCATCTGCAGCCACTGCAGCACGAGTTCGATCCCTGCCCCCAGCCAGGTGGGGGACCCACATGGTGCAGCAGCTGCTCCCCTTAGCAGTATATTTCAGTCAATCTGCCTGTTCTGCTCTCCACTCTGTCTCCAGTGAATGCACTCACCCCCACCCCACACCTCTGGCCTGTACCCCAGTTCTTGTATAAATAAATAAATGAATGAATGAATGAATGAATGAATGAATGAATGAATGATTTTTTTTGTTTTTAAAAGAGAGCTAGTCTTCGGATATGCTTTGGCACCGAACACTACTGGGCCCTCATGCTCCCCATCCTCAGCACCCCAGCTGGCTTGGTTCCTGCAAACTCACCACGGGACCAGTCACAGGCAAAATATTCAAGGTAAATGTAGGTGAATGAATTAATCAGGCTTTTTCCTCCGCTAGCCTCTGTGGCTGTCACCTGTGCCTTGACTGTGCTGATGCCAAAGGTTCTTGGGAGCGTGGGCACTGGGCACCCATGCCTGATTGTGGACACCTGGAGCATAGGTGTGCAAGTATGTGCAAATGTGCACACCTGAGCCTAGAGGCTGGGTAAAAGCAGTGGCAGCTATGAGAGGACAAGCAGTGTGACTGCAGAAGAGGTGAGACCATGAGGCAATGTGGGAGCGAGAATGCCAGAGAGCCCAGAGAAAGAGTGCAAAGATTCATGGAGGGCTGGGGCGCTCAGATGCCTGCTGTGTCCCAGCTCCCCCACCTGGCCCGTGCCTGCCTTCTTGCATGCCAATCTCTCAGCCTGCTGTCTGTGTACCTGGTTCCCCGGGAGCATTAAAGCCTTAAAATTCCATCCAGGGATCCAGGACTCTCTTCATCCGTCTGCCCAATCCATAGTGAACCTGCCCTTTGAATGCTGGCACGACATAAAGAGATGGCAAGGGTTCACATGGTGGCTCTGAGTCCTTCATCGGAAACTTTATGGTAACAGTAGCCAATTGCACCGACCTCTTCTAACTTCAGAGAAGAATGTAGGAGAAATATGGAACCTGAACAATTTGACTCCAGGCACCAGTCACTTGCTCAGAAACTCTAGAATCACTTCTCTATCTCCATGGAGGTCACCTTCGATAATGTGATTTCACTGGTATTTCACAACTGAATTAAGAAGTTTTTTTATTTGGGGAGGGCAGGGCATTAGTTGCCTATAAGGACTTATTTTTGTTGTGAAACTTGTCGAATAATTTATGAGTAATATTCAGCATCATCTCTTCATGTGACCACTGTCAGTGAAAGGCTTCCCGTGAGGATATGACCTTCACCTTCCTTCCAGTCTCTCTCTTCCAGCCAAGTTAACTCATTACCATCTCGCTCGTGGGGAGATTGGGATCCCCCCTGAAGCAGTCCCGCTGGCACTCTTGGAAGTTGGCTCCCATCCCAGCAGGAGCAGTAAGAGAAGCTTCCAGCGAAAGGTTTCTCTCGAGGAGCCTGGGGTCTGCCTTCTAGGGCAAAGTCTCATTACCGACTCTCGTGTACTCAGTGGGGCACCTTGACATTGTGCCCTCAGCTCCGGTGCCTCAGTGTGGGTCCAATATGTTGGTCCCTAACTCTGTTGCATTGGGCTCCCTGCCCTCTCTCCAGTGCTGTGCTCCACTGAGATACGCTCTAACTTAAGGAATGCCATTAGAGACCAGGGGCCGAGGCAGGGGAGGAGAGGGTAGCTAGCAGAAATGGTGCCCAGGCTGTTGACTTCTTGCCGAATGCAGTGACCCTGCGTTGGGTACCACACCACAGTCCTTGCAGAGTCTCACCTGATCCTCTCTACAGTCTAGGAAATAGTCGCTAGTGGCCTCTTTACCGATGAGGAAACCGAGGAACAAGAGGTTAAATGATTTGTCCAAGATCACACATGAAGTAAGCAAACTATTCTCTCTGTGCCTTAGTTTCTTTGTCTATAGGATGGGAATTTGATAGAACCCACTTTCTAGAGTTGGTCTAAAGGCTGCATACAGATTGGCACAACACCAAACGTTTGATAAATCTTTGATGATTCTTAGCCACCATTATTTTGCTTGAACTATTTGCATTACGGCAATCTCTCTCTTAAGCATAGCAGTTAGGGTCCGTGAAGCTTGGACCTACAGAAAGTCATCTTTGTTTCCCTGTGGAAGGTCTGCCTGACTATGAGGTACATAGAAAAGAAAGAGCAGAAAGATGGAGGAAGATAACCTCTGTATCTGGGTCAAAACCTTTTCTATTCCCAAAGCTACATTAATTATGTATGTCCATGTTTTCTGAGTTGATATAGTCCCTGTTCTCCTAAAATAAGTTTGAGTTGGTTATCTATGACTTTTATGAAGGAATCTTAGGAGCATCCAAGGCAGATACTTCTGGAAAACACCACACTCAGATTTTTTTAAATTTAATTTTTGAAAAATTTATTTTTATTTATTTATGCATACAAGAATTGGGGTGTAGGCTACAAGTGCAGGGGGTAAGAGGGCTCAGCAGAGACAGAGCAGGGAGCAGAACAGGCAGAGTTACTGAAATACACTGCTGAGGGGAGCAGCGAGTGAGACAGGAGAGGTCTGCTGCGCCATGTGGGTTAACTGGCTGGGGATTGAACTCATGCCTCAGTGGCTGCTGATAGCTTAATAGCACTGAGACTTAACCCCTGTGCCACCGGAGAGGCTCCATACACTCAGATTTTGCTCTACATATTATGTCAAGGTAACAGAATAATGGTTTTCAGTCTGTGCTCAAACATCCACAGTGGAAGAAAATAATTTGATTCCGTCAAGTGTTGCATTTAAGTCAATGTTGTTTGACTTCTTTTGACAGGTGGGAGGAGAATCACCTGGTACCATTTGAAAGGGTTATTTTGGGTTATCAGAACTATTGGATACATAAGGTTTTCAAGTTTGCCAGGAGCACAGAGACCTTGATGTCTAACTTCCTTACTTCACAAATGAGTAAATTGAAGCCTGAGGGGTTAAGTAACTTGGACAAGTGATGAATCTTCTTAGGAAAAAGCCCCAGAATTCTAAACCCCACTGCCATTTGGATTCTCTCTGATTTTGGATTTTCAGCAATATAAGTTGCATGTAGCAAATTTTTCTTCATAGATCTGCAGAATTGGAGAGCGTTAGCAGCTGATGTCAGCTCTCCTGACACCTAACCTAGTTTCGATTTTCCCTGGCTTCATGCTTCCTCCTATATGGAGATGCTTTTCTTGTGGCCGCTAGATTCACTTACTCCACTGGAGCAGCAAATGATAAATGTATCTTGTAGAGTTCCAGCCCTTCAGGATGTCTCTAGGATGGGGGTGGGGGATGTGGCAAGAAAGGGTCTTTTTAAAGATAAATTTATGAGCTCATGGGCTTCTTTATTGCACCATCTCTCAAGAGTTTCTTATTAAGGTATTTTGCATAAATTACAAAACGAGGTAGTTAGCTGTAGGATATAGTGGATCTTTTTTTTTCTTCAAAATTTATCTGACCACAAATCTCATGGTCTGGGAAATGCTGCATGAGAGGCATGAATTTTCACATTCTGCCCAAGGCTACGTGGCTACCTTTCTCCTCGATTCAGTTCTGCCCTTTTCTTTGGTGTTCTTTCTCCATGATTTAATTATTTCCCCCCTCTTTTCTTCTTTTTTATTTATATATATTTGACATCAATTGTAGTCCTCCTTGGATTCCAACCACTTCACCAGTGCACCATCACCTCAGTCCCTTGTGCTCATTCTGTCCTCATCCCAGTCCCTCTCCCCCACCTCCACAAAGTGCCCGGATTTGTCCTTGTCTTTTTGTTTTTGTTATGTTTTATTATTATTATTATCGTTGTTGTTGTTGCTATTCTTTTCCCTGATCCTTTATTTGGTTCCCTTCTATTCCTCCTAAAATTTAAACCATCCATGTTTTCATTCTTACCTTTAATTCTCCCCTTCCCTCCAATCATCCATTTGTCCAAGTTCCTATAAGTGGTTGCTTCTCTGATAGTGGATGTCATTTTCTGTCGCTTTGTGTGGCCCTTCGTGGAGGGACAAGGAGATATGGTGAGACAATGTCCTTGATTCTAGTAAGGAAGACCAAGTTGGGCCTGCTCGGGAAGGCAGGACCAAGCTTGACCTGATATAGCTCACTCTTCCCACACCCCAATCAGGATGCCATTGTGAGAAAGAGCAGCATGTACATGCCTTTCCAGAGCCTGGATGACACAGAAGCCAAATTCCCATGTGTGTATCTGTTCATCTTTCCAGGAGCAAGCCTGCTGAGGAACATATGCAAAATACCCAATATCCAGATGACCCAAGCATAAGAAACCCCTCTCCTGACTCCACTCTCTCAACCAGCAAGTCAGTTCCAGCTCAGTATTTAGCCTTTTCTCTCCCAACAAACCAGCAACTCTGTGCTTTCCCTGTCATGGAGTTTGTCACTGTCTTTTATCATTTGCTCTGTTGTGTCCTCAAGATTGTAATAGTCGTTTTGAATATAATTTGCATATGGGTAAAATTTATCATCATTTCTCATTTTCACACTCAGAATTGCCTTATTCCGAAAATTTCATAGTTATGTAAACAACTGAAAAATTAATAAAATTTGAGAAATAATTAGTCAAACACAAATATACATGAAAAAAAATCACCTTATTTGCAAGGTTCTTCATAGAATGAATGGCAGTGTCTAGAGTGCTGCTGTTTGGTTTTTGTGAGTGAAACTGTTAGAACCAATAGTGATGCCAATTCAAGTAAGTGACACCCTTGACTTTCCCCTTCACCCTTTCCCCCCAAGATTTTTCACATTCATTCTGAAACTAAGATGCAAATCTCAGTTTTTGTGCAAATCTCTCTTTGGGGTGTTTTGGGATTACCAACATGGACCTTGGACTTCACTGGAGGCCACAAAGCAAACCCACAATTCCACAGTCTGGTTGTGAATTATTGATCGATGGAAATGTGAACAAATTTCATACTTATCGATGTTCCTTTCAGATTGTGAGGCTATATACAAGATACACCAGAAAATACTTTATGAAAAGTTGGTAGTAAGCATGCTTTTAGTATCTTCCACTTCAAGGGCTTCCTTGGACACATACTTTTGGGGGAACAGTAGATCCTAAATGAACTCCATCTACTATGTTTTATGGGCTCCACCCTCACCTCCACACCAAAGAGATCCCAGGCACCTAGGACTACAACTCCCATCATGCCATGACTCTGTCGTGACTCTTGACTTCCTGAAGCGGTGTTGCTGGGAACTATGGGTAGAGTTAAGCAGCTGTACTTGGTATAGAATTGAACACATGTGGGCCTGCAGGAAGCTTGTGTTTGCCTGCCTTCAGCATGCACCTTGGGTTAGGTTAACCTGTTATCGGTAGGACATACTAACCAATTAATCTCTCTCTCTCCATCTCTCTCTCTCTCTGTGTATTTGTGTGTGTGTGCGTGTGTTTGTCTGTCTTTCTCTCTCCCCTACCTCTTCTCATCTATCTTATAAGTAAATGTTTTTATTAAACTTTCCATGTGCCTGCCTTTAAGTCTTGTCCTGAGTTCATAAGCTTCTAGATGAGAATTTATATTCAGGCCACCCCATTTCCCTTTGGGGTTGCCCTGTAACAACCCTTTCAAGCTTTATATGGAACTAGACTTTCCCACGGCTGCTTCTAGTCACACAGTGCTGTTAGTGTGAAGCTGATGATTTGCCGTTTTTAAACATTTTGGTGTAGCTTGGGATTAGTCAGTCCTGAACATAAGTTCTAATTGGCACATGGCAGAGAATTGTGACCAGTCCACAGAGTACCCCATGTACCCCCTCACCCAGCTGTGCCTCTGGACTCCCTAAATGGTGACAGCCTCTACCTCCTCGTAGGCCACTCACAGGTGGAGGGAAACTAGCAGAAGTGATGACTGATCTGATAACACCTAGCTCCAGAAAAAAGAAGCCAAAGAAGGTTACTCTTCCTATAAACCTGAGAATCATGGAACCTGATAAGCGTTATCTCACTGGCCATGAGTTTAAATAAGTTACTTCTTTGGGCTCAGGTATCACACCAGAGTGTTAAATTTAATCTCTAAGGGTTTCTGTGGTTTGGACTAAGAATGTTCTCATGAATACAACTTCTTTTTCTTCTCATAGTGTATCCAAACTCTATAACTGACCCAGATTTAAGGACTTGGCCTGGACTAGAGAGCAAGATTTAAGTTAAAAATGGCTCCAGTTCTGGTCTGACTATTAATTGTCCAGCTTGTGGCCCAGCTTTCCTGGCTGTCTCACCTGAGGTCTTCATGAAGCCTAAAAATTTTGGACAATAGAGCTTCACACCTTTACTGTGAGACTCCAGCTACAAGTCTCTTGAAGGTAATGTCTCTTTTCCTTTCCTCTATCATAAATGAGACCCCTCTAGACATCTTGATTTAATTGGTCTGGGAAGGTGATCCAGGCATGGTTCTTTCTAGAAGCTATCCCCAGTGACTCTCATGTGCAGTCAATATTGAGAACCATTGATTTAGGTTAACCAGAACTTCTTAGTGAGTTAATTAGGGAGAAATAAATTCAGAGGTCAGTCAGGAGGGTGGTTGTTGAATAGAACAGTCACAGACAACCAAAAAGGTGTTCTTGATATTCTCCAAAGAAGATATAAAATGGTCAACAAGTACGTGAAAAGATGCTCTACATCACTAATCACTAAGAAAATGCTAACTGAAACCACAATGAGATGTGACCTCACACTCTATCGAACAGAAACAAAAGCAAAGTAGAAAAGAACCAGCGTCAGAATAGGGAGAAACTGGAACATTTGTGTACTGCTGGAGGGAATGTTGCAGCCCTGGTAAAAATCAATCATGGGAATTCTCCTATGATTCAGTCATTCTACTTCAGTGTTGAGAACCCTAAAATTGAAAGCAGGGTCTTGAGGAGCTATTTGTCCATAGCAACATTATCCACAATAACCAAAAGGTAGAAGCAACTCAAGTGTCTGCTAAAAACAAACGAGGTTTGCATACACAATGAAATGTGATTCAGTATAAACAAAGAAGAAAATTCTGACATTTGCTACCACATGGCTGAAGCTTGAGAACATCATGCTGAATGAAATAAGACAGTCACATGAAGATGAATGCAGTACACTTCCACTTGAGCTTCACGTATGTAGAGTGTTCAAGTCCATGGAGACAGACAATAGGATGGAGGTACCAAAAGCTGAGAGATGGGACGGTACAGACATTCAGATTTGCAAGATGGAGAAGGTTCTGGAACCCGATTACACAGCAATGAATATACTTAACACGTCTAAGCAAGGACATTAAAAAATGGAGAAGATGGCGGTTTGATATAAGTGTGTTCTACCACAATAAAAGATAATGATGACTAAATGCAGAGCTAAGAAATCACTTGCTGGGCCTTGCTGGTGGCACAAGGGGTTAAGTCACAGAACTATGAAGCATCCACTGTAACATGAGTTTGAACCCCAGCCAGGGAGCTGACCCACATGGCACAGCAGACCTCTCCTGCCTCACCTGCTGCTCTCCTCAGCAGTGTATTTCAGTCAATCTGCCTTTTCTGCTCCCCACTCTATTTCTGGTGAATTCCCCATATCTCTGGCCTATACCCCAGTTCTTGTATGCATAAATAAATAAATCTTTAAGAAAAAGAAATTACTTGCCTTCTATACCAGTGACTAGGCCATGACAGGACAAAAGTGAGGAAGCTACAGAGTGACAGCACCCTAAAGCAACAGATTTCATTTCTTTAAAAGGCCTGATTCCCAAACTATAGATCTGAGACATACAGCAGCAGAGGGGGAGGGAGATGGGTCAAAATTGGGACAGGAAGAGCACAAGGGACTGTGGTGACAGTTGATGGGTGATTGGTGGTATGAGATTTATAGGGACCACACTTGAGCAGAGAAAGCAAATATTGTACAAAAATGAACAACAATGTAAGAAAATAAAGAAGTTTAGTTAAAAAAAAAAAAAAAGAGGCCATGATTCCAAATTCCAATGATGGTTAAAAAGAGGTGGAGGGTGGAAAAGAAGAATTGGGAGAGGTTCCAGGAATAGATCACACCTAGTTATCAGCCTTTTGGAGAACCCCTGTGGGAATTCTTTGGCAAAATGCCCTTGGACTGCCCGGAAAGGGGAATCAACCTAAGGCCCCATTTATTGCAACTCTCAGTGGGGATTTTGCAAAAGGTAGGTCAACAGATGTCTACTTGTAACAGGGTGTTCCTCAGGGACAGGGAAGCTTCCAGTCTCTCTGCCCTGGAGCTGAGCAGGGAGGAGGAGCTGGAGAGGAGACTGGGAGAAGGGAGGAAGGAGAATAAGAAGGAGACCTGGACGAGGCACATGGAGCGGAGAAGCATGTGAAGAAGCTGTGCTTGCTTTTCAGCCTTGGACTAATAGCAGAGACTTGGGGAACATGGAAAGAAACATTTGAAACAGACTCAGGTGAGAGACCGTGGGGAGCTTAACAGTGGCAGCCTTTATCTTGATTTTGATTTTTCTCTTTTACTTCCAGACTGGCCTGGCCCCTTCTGCCCCTTCCCTACAGGTCCCCACCAGGAGGTACCTTAGACTTGTGGCAGGCTTTTGGGCCTTGCTTTGGGCCAGTCCTGTTTGGCTGGACATTTACCCATGAGGGCATGGGTAACTTTGGGGATTTCATGTGAATACTATTTTAAAATATTTTCTTTCTTTTCTCTCTATTGCACACTAATTGTATTAAAGTTCCTCTCCACTGAAGGTCATACGCACTAGACTATGTTTTGTCTTGATATGGCAGACAGCAGTCAGGTTTGGGGGTCCTGGGATGCCCCTCTCTCTGCCCTGTAACAATACAACTATTAAAAATGAACTTTTTTAGTGAAGGAAAAGATAAACAGATGGGATTACATCAAACTAAAAAGCTTCTGCAGAAAGAGCACAAGGGACTGAGGTGATGGTGCACTGGTGAAATGGTGATGGGAAATCCATGGGGACTACAATTGATATCAACTAGATATAAATAAATAAACTAATTAAAAAAACTAAAAAGCTTCTGTATGACAAAAGAAACATTAAACAAAACAAAGAGACCCTACTGATTGGGAGACAATTTTTGCAGCCCATACAACTGATAAGGGTCTGATCACAAAGATATAAAAAGAATTCACATGATTCAACAAAGTAAACAATCCAAGTCCTCCCTGGTGGTGCAAGGGGTTGAGCGCCACACTGTGGAGCTTCCACAGCTGCTTTAGTGCAAGTTCAACCCCCAGCCAGGGAGGGGACCCACATGGCACAGCAGACCTCTCCTGCCTTGCCCACTGCTCTCCTCAGCAGTGTATTTCAGTAGATCTGCCTGTTCTGCTCCCACTCTATCTCTAGGGAATCCTCTCACCTCCCACGACTGGATTGTACCCCAGCTCTTGTATGTGTAAATAAATAAATATTTTTTAAAAAGTGAACAATCCAGTCAAAAAATGGGTGGAAGAGCTAAAAAAACACTTATTCAAAGAGGCAATATAAATGGCCAACAGGGGTAGGAAAAAGTGTTCAACATCCTTCATAATCAGGGAAATGCGAATCAAAACCACAATGGGATACCACCTCACACCAGTGGCACATTTTTAAAAAAACTGTGGCAACAACAAGTGTTGGTGAGGGTGTGGAGAGAAAGGAACTCTCCTACATGCTGGTGGGAAGGAAAACTGGTCCAACCACTATGGAAAGCAGTGTGGAGTTTCCTCAGACTACTAAAAATGGAGTTTCCATATGACCCAGCAATTCTACTCCTAGGAATCTACACAAAGGACATCAATTCAAAAGGATACCTGCACCCCTATATTTAGTGCAGCACTGTTTACAATAGGTAAGACATGGAAACAACTCAAATGCCCCAAAACAGAGGACTGGATCAAGAAGATGTGGTATATACACACAATGGAATACTACTCAGCAATGAAAAAAGATAAACTCATGTCATTCACAGCAACATGGATGGAGCTAGATGGGATTATATTCAGTGAAATAAGCCAGAGGAAAAAGAAAAACATTAGATGGTTTCACTTATAGGAGGAGTATAGGGGAACCAAATAAGGGATCAGGAAATAATAATAACAATAATAAAACAAACAAAACTAGCAGGCAACTATAAGTCAGAGACATTCTTCAGGGAAGGGGGAGGCAGAGAGATCAAAAGAGGGGAGGGAAGAGCCCTAGGGACTATGGTGATGGTGCACGGGTGAATTGGTGGTGGAAACTCTATGGGGACTACATGTGAGAGGAGAGAGCAAACATTGTACAAAAAAGAACAATGATGTAAAATATATATAAATAAATAATTTTTAAAAACAACTATATTTTGGATACCTAAGTAGTTATGAAGTATTTCCTTACAGAAATACCCTAGTTAAATGAACTGGGAGTGATACAATTTTAGTATTTTAACACAACAGTTAAATAATGAATCTAGGCAACAATCATTAATGGCTGTTAACATTGTTTAGAAAAAAAGTGAAAAAAACAATACTGAATTGATATTATGTGCAAAAAATGAAAAAGAAAAGAAACGAACTTTCTTAGTAGTAACCCAAACCCACTGCGCCCTCAACCCTGGGAAGGGCTAGGAAGCTGCCTTGTAATGGGGACCTTAGTTGATTCTTTTTTTTTTCTTTTATTTATATATATTTGACATCAATTGTGACCCCCATGAATTTCCTATTACCCTTTCACCCGTGCACCATCACCTCAGTCCCGTGTGCTCTTTCTGCCCTCATCCCATTCCCTCCCCCTTCCCCACAAAGGAGTGAACTTGGTTGATTCTTAAACCACTGGAAATAATCTTGGTAGAGATAAGCTTCCACGTGAAGGATCTCAAGCTAAGCCAGTACGGCGGCAACAGAAGAAGCATTGCATTGACGGTCTCCTTTTAGGTACCTTGTATAAAGATGATGCCATTTAAACTTCACGGCAGTATTTTGTAATCTCAACATTGCTCCATGGCAGACTAAATTTAGGGGACTGATCTAATAATTTGAATCTAGTTCTTTTTTTTTCCTTTTTTTTTTTTTTGAATCTAGTTCTAACTGAAAGCCATTGCTAAGTTCACTTCCAGAATGTGTCCACTTTTGCATCTGTCAATAAAGCCTAAATGCAGAACTGATGACAGTCAGAGCGATTGTCTCATATTTACCCTGAGGTCTATTTACCCTGAGAGGTCATATTTACCCTGAGATACTATTATGTCTACAATTTAAGTCCTTTACTCGATAAGAGACTTGGAGACTCAGGTACCTATTTCTTTTCTTCATTTACAACGGTTGCAAATGACTCCTTCTTATGGGGTGTAGCAGCTGACAAAAGGGACTGACACACCCTTCAATAAGGAAGAACTAGCTCAGCTCAGGGGTGGGTCTGGTAACAAATGTTCCCTTTCAAATCATACTTGGGCTTTGACCAGCTGCTATTTTCATTCACCAGGAAGTGGTCTTTGTGCAGTCAGTGCCTCTTCCTGTATATCCTCCCTTGGAGAGGTTAAGGGGGGTGGGTCACATTTCTTGGGAAGGAGATCCTGTGTTTGGTGAGGTGGTGAGTCAGGCAGATAGCCATTCTTCAAAGGTTCAGTAGGAATCAGCAACTGTGTGCAAAGGTTAAATATGGAAAAGGTGTCACAGCGGCTCTCAACAAACTGCCAACCCAGTGGGGGAGGTGGTTCACAGGACAGGTTACTGTAAAGGTATGGACTTCTGTGCAGTGAGTCTGGGACCCACAATGGAGCAATGATTAAACACAGTGGCCCAACCCATGACTAGACGGTGGAAGAAAGCAAGGAGGGCTTCCTGGAGGAAATTCTCTCTACACAGAGGCACAAGGTATGAGTAGACACACACGTACTTACAGGGGCTGGCAGAGGAGACAGCATGAGCAAAGGCACAGAGGGAAGAAATAACAGTGTTTGCACCAAAAGAATAAAGTTGCATCTTCAGGAGACACCATCAGTCCTTTCCATGTAGCTAAATCTACATGTTGTTTTTCAGCAGACTTATCCCCAACTTTCCTCAAGGTCTTTTTTGGCTATTGGTGTTTTTACTTTTCCTGACCTGCAAGTTAACACTACAATTAGGAGAAAACTAAGGCCCAATGGAAATTAGGCTGGACTCCTAAGAAATCAAGAGGTGGAAAAATAATTGTAACACGATTTGTGAATAACACCTGAGACATTGAAATGATTTCTTCTACCCCCAGTAACATAACCTAGTGCCTTTGGACATGCATGGCAAGATCGGAACACATATTTGAAATATGCCCGTTGGTAAGTTGGACTTTCTGAATCTCACTTTCTTCATCTGCAGCATGTAGCACAAATCCCAATTTTAAAATCACAAGAGGACATTTGTGCAAGATGACAAGCATGCATTAAACACTCAAGAAATGGTAATCGTTATTCTGAGGCACACCATTTGCATTACCATTAAATGTCTCATGGCACAAGATCAAGTGTAAATGGAACTGAATTCATTTCTCACAACAATTGACTCAGTACCTAGAACAAAAACTGGAATCTTAAACATTAGGGGTCATCTGGCCCACTTTGGGAGTTCAAATTCCACTTTCCACCTGCATTCAATAATTTCTTCATATTTAGACATTCTTTGGGGGAGGGTTTCTTAGTTGAAAAGTCTGAATTATCTTACTGTGGAGTAAGAGAATAGGGGTAAAGATGTGTTGATGTTATATGTGAAAGGAGAAAGCTGATTTGAATAGGGGTGTTGACTCTCTGAAGAAGGGGATTCCCTATACATTCACAGCACAGCCCCTGGGGGCATGAAATGCTTTGGTTTAACCAACTAACAACTCATGAGAAGAATTCCCTCTTTTTGCCCAAGTCTAGATTTTAATGATAGATACTCTTTCAGAGCAGTCCCAGCTCCACAGAAACACTCTCACATTTCTTTTAATCACTTCCTCATGAGAACAGATTTTCATGGGTTGGGAGTGTATTAATACAAATATGATGAGAAACTGAAAAAATCCAGCCAACTGACTATTCCCTCTTGAAATGCTTCCACATGTCGAAGTATTGATCGAAAGGACTGAGAGAAGTGTTAAGAAGTCAGGGATATTTTTCTGCAGGGAATTCAAAGTGTATGGAATTGTAATAATGAACCCAGGTCTGGTATAGCATTCGTGGTAACACATTCCAACGATAATAACCTTTCTTTTGAACTTTAAGAATAATCATGAGCCAATCTGTGTGAGAACCAGTAAAAATATAGCACAAAATCAAGTGTGACTCCTTACCAAAGAGTAAAACTCAATTCTGAATTCTCCATCATGCATTTGTAATAGAATGATAAACTATAATCCCAGAGGCCAAGAGAACTCCAATAGGTGTTAAGAATCCCAATCCTAATGTAAGTGCGAGACCACCATCTGGGGTTGAGTTCAAGAGTAAGGTTGTAATTTTGGGGGTCCAGTAAAAAATGAAAATATGGGGCTTTTTGTTCAAAAACTGTTAATAATTTCAGCAGAATGTTCAATCAGTTACAAGGTCCTTCCGAGGCCATACACCCATGAAGCTGGTCTTAATTGTGTTCTTCCTGTTGAGACTCTGAGACTACAGTTTGTATGGGAGGTATTTCCAGGAAGTGTCTGGAAGAGGGGTAGGGAAGTGAGACAGAGAAGGGTCGGAAGTCAATTTAGGGTGCATTAATAAACAGATTACCATTGTGGTCAGCTACAGTTTAATCCCACTGGAGACTTCTGGAAGACAGTGTAGAATCTGCTTCAGAGTTGATCCCGCTGAGGAATCCGACTCATGTCATCTTTATCATCATCATCATTGGTTGATGGCTGCTCTGGAGGGTATTAGCTTTCAGGCATTCTGACTTTCCCTTTTCTGGGATTAGTATGTTTCCATCAGCACCTCAAATAGGGAATTATGGGTAGGCAACCATGAGGCACCAAAACTGTCTTCCATAACCACCTCTGCAGGATATGTGGAAATACTCAAAAGCTGATATCAGCTCATTCCTAGGATTATAAATGAGTGATGGTTGGAGAAACCAGGCAAGTGGAATATTTTGAAGAAATTTCAAGTGTAAAATAAATTTCCATAGGTCCTCCGATTGGGAAGACCAAGAGGTGCTTACCTACACTGTAAACTAAGTGAGAATGGGCATTCAAGAGGAGAAGTCAAGGAACTTGCCAAGTTCTCTACCTGGAGGTAGAGAACACCAGAGCTGGATTCTAAAACATACCTGAGAAAGCTGAAGGCAAGAGTTTAGCTTTACTCTTGAACTCAGAGGAGGGTCCTGTCCTGGAAGTGGGTTACGCTTCCAACCTCAGTACAGGCTAAAGATGCATATTCCTCAGGGACTGTATGGGGACCCACAGAAAGAAGTCAGCTTGAGCTTTGCATAATGAATTTCACCAAGAGGCCATTTGGCAGGGCAAGGAGCATGCAATGGAGATGTGAGGGAGAGTGTGAGGAGACTCTAGAATTCCAGGGTCTGGCTGGGAGACATAAGGAGTCATCAAGGGAACGTCTCCAAGATAGCCATCTAGAGATCCTGCCTGCTGGTATTTACATCCTCGTATAATCACCTCCATTTCATATAAAGCTTGGTTTGTATGACTACTGTGGACCGAATTGTGGCCTCCTAAAATGCATATGCTAAACACTTTTCTCCAACGTGATGGTATTTGGAGACGGCTCCCTTGAGAGGTGCTTAGGTTTATATGAGTTTGGGAGGGTGGGGCTCTCATGCCGGGATTAATACTCTTACTGAGAATGTTAGGGGGAAAGACCCTCCTGAATATTAGGGTTGCCCTGTAACAAGAACAGATCAAAAAGACCCTCAACTTTGTGAGAACATGGGAGAACACAGCTCTCTGCAAGTCAAGAAGAGAACTCTCACCAGAAATTGACACCATGTTGGAACTGTGACCTTGGACTTCCAGGATGGTGAGAAATATCTGTTCTTTAAGTCACCCAGAATATGGAATTTTGTTATGACAGCTTGAGCTGACAAAGACCTGACCAAATGGAAGTAATGGTTGTGACTTCTGAGATCAGGTATAAAAGACACAGGTTTCCTCTTTACTCTCTCTCCTGGATCACCCACTCTGAGGGAAGCAATGATATATAGAGTTTCATGTAGTGAGGAACCAAGACTTCCTGCCAAAAGCCAGGACTAACTTTGCAGGCATGCAAAGTTGGCAGTGGATTTCCAGCCCTGGCCTAGCCTTCAGATAACAGCAGTTCCCACCAACACTGGGCTGCTGTCTCCTAAAATACAGAGTCACCCATGCAAGCAGCAACTATGTGAGATAATACACGTTTACAGATTTAAGTCACTAAGTTTTGGAATAACATGTTAGGTAGCATTAGATAACTAATAGATAATGTAGAAGATGATCCATAGGGAATTCTTTAAATATTTTATTTATTTATGCATACAAGAGCTGGAGCATGCATACAAGAGCCTGTATGCATGAGCCTGTATGCATTTATGCATACAGGCCAGGGGCATGGCTGAGTGAGAGGATTCACCAGAGACAGAGTGGGGAGCAGAACAGGCAGATTGACTGAAGTACACTGCTGAGGGGAGCAGTGGGCAAGAAAGAAGAGGTCTGCTGTGTCATGTGGGTCCCCTCCCTGGCTGGGGATCAAACTGGTGCTGCAGTGGCTGTGGAAGCACCACAGTGCATTGCTTAACCCCTAGCACCACCAGGGAGGCCCCAGTAGGGAAATCTTAAAGGAACCTATAAAAGCACCCACCGAGAGTCTGCCTTAGGCAGGCATCAGCCAGGCAAAATGTAGCCAGCAAAATAACACTGTCACATCTTCTACTAATCTCCTCTCCCCCTTGGTCTGGGCTTGATTTTGAGGGGTGAGAGTGAAGAGAGATGGGGATATAAGCAGGTTCAGAAATACCTCTTTATTAAGAGATAAAGTAAGTGAGAACAGTGTACTCGACCACACCTCTTCATTTCCCATTTTAGTCTTCTAAGCTAAGGAGTCCTCGGCGGAGAATGGGAGCAGCTGTAACATTAGATATTGTTAGAGTGTGGACATTATACTATGCTAGACTGGAGTTGTAGGATTAGATTAGGTTAGATTTTTGGTCAGGTACTTGCATACTATTTATTATTCAGAGAAAAAGCTGTATCATTTGTTGGAAATTTAATTAAGTATAGGAAGGATTGTTTGACACAGGCAATATTTAATGAAGTGGGATTGAAAAAAGCAATAAAGTTGATTTCTACTTACATTTACCTAACAATGCATTTACTCATTTACTGTATGCTTACTATGTGCCAGACACAGCGTAGCAAAAAATAAGCCATAGTTCCTGCCTTCAAGGAGCTTGTCGTCTAAAGAAAGATGGAGACAAGAAAGCAGGCTGTCATAATACATGAATAATCACAAAGGGGTTGGTAACACAAAGGAGGGGCACCTACTTTGTTTAGGGTGGGGCAAAGAAAGACTTGAAGAAGAGGTAGAACATACCCAAATAAAGAGGAGTTGGGGGTGGGTGTGGTACTGTTACAGGGCAGGGAGAGGAGCACCCCAGAACCCCCAAGTTTGCCTTTTTTGAATGGGTCTTGCTATTCGCCACATTAAGACAACATATAAGGCCTTTAATGGAAAGGAATTTTAATATAATTAGGGTACAATACAGAAAGGATAAAGAATATAGTGATTAAGTTAAGCATTTAAAGTTACCCATCTCCTTGAGGGTAAAAGTTTAGTTAGATAGGATTGGCCCAAAGTAAGGCTTAAAAGCCTGCCACACGTTTAAAGGATTTTTTAGTAGCGACCCATATAAAAGGGTTGGAAAGAGCCAAATCTGGGAGGAAAAGAGTAAAATTAAAATTAAGATGAAAACTGTTATTGTTAACTTCCCCACGGGTCTCTCACCCACATCTGTTTTAATAGTCTAAGACCAAAAAACAAGCGCAGTTTCTTCACATGTGGCTCTGTTCCACGTGCCTCCTCCAGGTCTTGCTGCTTTTCATTTTTCTTTCTTTTTTTTTCCTTTTTTGCAGAAATTTTTTTTTTCTCCTCAGCTCCACCCACTTAGGGCAGAACTAGGATTTTGGAACTTTCCCTTTTTTGGGGACGACCCTGTTACAGTACCATGTTCCAAAACAGTTATCTGCACCAAGGCCCTTAGGTAAGTGAGAGAGACTGAGAAAAAAAAGGGATGGAAAGAAAAAAGAACCAGTGCTTTCAAGAAACTGAAATTGGAAAATGTAGCTATATCTTGTGAGTAGGGTTGGAGGAGACAAAAATTATGGTAAGTAGGTTATCAGGGCCAGAGTATGCTAGTTAACACATGGAATAAGAACAAGGGGAGGGAGGCTCCCTGGTGGGGCAAGGGTTTAAGCTGCAGCACTATGAAGCTATCTGCAGCCACTGCAGCATGAGTTCAACCCCCCACCAGGGAGTTGACCCACACGGCGCAGCAGACCTCTCCTGTGTCACCTGCTGCTCCCCTCAGCAGTGTGTTTCAGTGGATCTGCCTGTTCTTTCCCCCACCCTGCTTCTGGTGAATCCTCTCACCCCTTGCACCTCTGGCCTGTACCCCAGTTCCTGTATGTATAAATAAATAAATCTTAAAAACAAAGCAAAACAAGGGAGCCATAAAATTGTTTAAGAAATTTAACATAAAAGCATATATCATGACCTAGACCTTGACAGTTAGCAACAAGTCTTGCATAAATATATGGTATTTAGAGAGATGAGATTTCTTCTTCTTTTTTTTTTTTTAAAGTTATTTTTTTTTAAAGATTTATTTATTTATGCATACAAGCACTGGGGTACAGGCCAGAGGTGTGGGGGGGTGAGAGGGTTCACCACAGAGAGCGGGGAGCAGAACAGACAGATCAACAGAAGTACACTGCTGAGGGGAGCAGCGGGCACAGCAGGAGAGGTCTGCCACACCGTGTGGGTCCCCCCCCTGGCCGGCAGCAGGGATCGAACTCCTGCTGCAGTGGCTGCGGCTCGCTCCATAGTGCGTTGCTTAACCCACTGCACCACCAGGGAGGCCCGAGATTTCTTCTTAATTCAGATCTTTTCAGGCTCCAGCAGGTTGGACTTCCCAGGTACAACAACATACGGTTTTCTCAGAGAATAAGTCCTCAAACTTGGGCAGGGACATAGTGTAGCAGCAGGAAACGGGGTGGCGTCACTGGAGCAAGGTTCGGGATGGTTCTGGGCAGGCCTCCCAGCCCCCGGCGCATCTCACCCTCTCGGCTGCTTTCTACTGCTGCTGCTCATCAGTCTGTACTGTCGGTCGGTCCTCGCAGTTCTCTCCATCGAGCCTCACAGTTCTGTCATCCTCATGACACCGCCCATTTATGCCCGGGTCCAACACAGGTGCGCCCACTTGCGCATGCGCACCCTGGAATGCTCGCAGCACCGCAGGTGTCCATCATCAGTGGGAGGAGGGTGGAAATACCTGATCAACCTTTACCCTACACACAGTAAGGTGACAAAACCAAAGGTCTGTCAAAGGGCCAAAGGCAGCCTGAAGGAGGTTGGATAGACAAAGCAGATGCCTCAAGGGGGGTGCTGAGGAAACTGGCGACCTCTGTAGGGTAAATGAAGTTTATCAGGTTCCCCTCCCCGCCACCACCACCACCCCCCCCCCCCCGCCGCCATTAGCATCAGTGATAGACACCAGCGGTCCTGCACCCGTGCCTGATGCATGCACACGGAGTAGGGTGTGGGCATGCGCAGGAGGGCGCACCTGGGCTGAGCCACAGGGCATATAAGGGCGGGGTCAGGGGGACACCAGGAGAAGCATAAACAGCAGAAGGAGACATAGCAGCAGAAAGCAAAAGCAGTAAAAGCATAAGCAGAGCAGAGGCTAGCGACCCCAGAGAGAGTGAAGATTCGCCAGGGACTAGAAGGCCTAGCAGCCTCCTGCCTCTTCTCTGAAGAAGAGTGATCAGGCATTTCCGCCCTCCCACCATTGGTGTAATGATGGACACCTGAGGTTCTGCACGCAGGCCGACGTGAGCATGCGCAAGTGGTGCATCTGGGCTTAGACATAGGCGTATAAGGGTGGCGTCATGAGGCCGCCAGTGGAACAGGACGCCCTCAGAACAGCAGAACGAGAGCAGCAGACCAGGGGAGAGATGGAGGCAGAGAATAGGAGAACAAGAGAAGCAGCAAAGCAGCCGAGAGAGTGAGATGAGCCAGCGGCCCCTGCTTGCCGTATACTGGTCACCTCTGTAAATAAAAGCATAAAAAGCCACCGAGGGCCCTAGGACTCCTTCCTTACCCCGTCTGTCTGAGTCATCAAGAACTGGTTCTGTGCCCCTTGCTGGCACCACATGCCCACCCCCCCACCACTCCAGCCTCCCTATCTGCCGTGTACCTGGTCGCCTCTGATGCAGAGAGATTAATAAAAGCCACCAAGGGCTCCAGGACTCTTCCTTGACCCGTCTGCTCAGAATCATCGAGAACCTGCCTCGTGCCTTCCTGACCCTACACCTCATACTTCAGGACTGCAAATCCAGCAGCTCTGGGCATCTGGTGAGTACCACGTCTGGGTTCATCTCTCTCAGGTAGTGTTCCTCAGGTATATCCATGGCATTTGCCATGTAAGCGGCTACAGGAGATGCTGTACAAGTGTTTCTCTTGCTGGAGAAGCATTGTTATGGAATGCTTCCAGAAGGGGGAAGGAGCATCTCAGCAGGGAGCCAGCGCCATTCACCTCACTGCCCCTGTTACTTACGTGCAGCTGCCTTGGATTACAACTCCCAGTGTGCCACGAACTGGATTTCCTGAATAGGGGGCAGCTGGGAAGGAGCAAGGTGGGTATATAAATTGAGGTGGAATGAAGCGGAGACACTTGGAAGAGAGATTCATAGGTGAGAGATGTGGGGAGTCTGCTCCTTGCCCTTAGCAGAGACAATGGCAGCTATTAGCTTGACCTCCTGGTGAACTTCTGGGTCTCTCTTTCTGTCCTCTTCCTTTTAATTCCTCTCCAGAAGGTACCTTAGACTTGTGGTAACCTTTTAAGCATCAGCTATTCTGCTTTGGGCCAAGCCCATTTGGATGGGCATTTACCCAGGAGGAGATGTGTAAATTTCAGAGTTTGCTGTTATTTGAAATCCTTTAGCCTTTCTCTCTGCACCCTAGTTATTTTTCACACTAAGAGTCTGCTTTCTTTGCCTTTGTGCACGAATGTCCATGTGTGTAGGGGCCGGTGGCACAGGGCAAGTTCTCTATGATCTGGGCAGACGGGTCAAGAAGGAGTCCTGGAGCCTCGGTGACTTTTTCAGGTTTTTATTGCTCTTTGTACATCATCTGCTGTGAGGTGACCAGGGACACGGCCGGCAGGGAGGCCGGGGCACCAGGAGGCTGGCGGGCCTCCTAGCCCCCGATGAATTTTTATTCTCTCTGGGCTCTCTACTGCTATTGCTACCACTTCTGCTGCTGCTTCTGTCTCTGCTACTTCTTCTTCTCTGCTATTGCTTCTTCTCTGCTACTGCCCTTAACTGCTGGCATCCCCGTGATGCTGCCCTTATACGCCCAGTCTCAGCCCAGTTGTGCTCACCTATGCATGCCCACACCCTACTCCAGGTGCCTGCCATCAGGCATGCGTGCAGGACCTCATAGGCCTGTCGCTCATGCTCATGGTGTGAGGGCAGAAAAACCTGATAATCTTCATTTACCCTACACTGTGGATGGCTGGACCTTTTTAGAACTTGCATTCCTTAACAATTTGGGGCTCATGACCCCTTGGTCATGCTGTTACTTGACCAGCATATCTTAGCTTACTAAAGGCTCTGAGAAGTCCTGCAGCAAAGACAGCTCTTTAACTTTGCATAACTTAGCATCTTTAAACCTTTCTTACTATTTTTCCTCAGTGATGTCTGGTCATATTGTTACAGGGCAACCCTAATATAAAATGGGTTTGCCTGACTGGATCCTCACCTGCGCGCTCGAACGGCACTTATATTGCCCCAACTGCAGGCACACACAACAAAGGTTAATAAAGGGTTTTATTTACAAGGGAAGGGAAAATAGGGTAGTGAATAACACAAGGGGAAGAGAGGGCTACAGATCTGTAAATATCCTACCAGTTCCTTGGAGCTGGAACTTAATGCGCTGAGAGCTGGCTCCCCAGGAAAAAGCGACCCCCCAAGGCCCACGTGTCTGCTTTTATACTCAGTCTGGCTGCTTAACTCCACCCTCAGGTCCCAGTGATCCGCTCTTCGATAATGACCTTATGGGATTTGTAGTTCTTGGATCTTGTAGGTCTAGAATGGGGTTCAAAGTCCATAACCTATTTGTGTAATGCACTCATGAGGGTCTTCCCCCTAACAGTATGGGTTTGCATGGATATCATGCTGAAAACGCTGTGGGCTTTAGATCTATAGACTCTGGACTAGGTGGAGAGAGACCTGATCCTCCTGGAAACCAGAATCCTTCTCCATACTTATGGAGATAAGTCCCCTTAGCAGCTGTTGAGTTTGAGCAGAGAATCAGTACTCTCTCTGTATTCTCAGTTGTGCTTTGGCCCTGGGGTAGGCGTCATTTCTATTCAAGTAGAACATATCTAAGCTCTTTACTGGGAAACTCTTATCTTTGGTGATCCGTATATCCTCTGGGATAGAGGCAGTTCCTGCCAGCAGAACCCTCCCTTCCTTCTTTCCATAAATACTTAGAGTTGTTTTATTGAATAAGCTGAACTTGGCAAGGTATAAGCATAAAATAACTTTATTCTCTCTTCCACTGTCCCTTCAAACTACTCCATGGTCTAATTTTTCCCTGGCCTGAGGATAGAATCATGGCATGCCCCATAGCCTTCCCCATCATTCTTAGAAAATAAATAAAAAGCGCCTTGTTTTGGCATTACAAAATAAATCTATTTAACAATCCTATAATTCTTATCTAGTCTTGTTAAAAATCAGAGCTTTAGATTGTAACCGATGAAGACATTTTCCCTTCTCTAACTTGGACCTGGTCCAGGCTGGGAGGCAGGATTGAGGGCATAGTCAGTTTCAGAGAACATCTCAACTAACCCGAGACTATTCTGAATCTTCCCAGCCAGAAACTCAAATAAGTCTATGAAAGACTAAAATATGGTACTTGCATGCTACATAAACCCAGGCAATTTAAACAACCTGTAATTAGAGTCACAGCTTCTTCAAAGGCTGTAGTAATGTTTGTAATACATCTCTGATAAAGACAGTTGTTATTATCTCCACTTTAGAAATAAGGTTTCAAAGGGGCCTCCCTGGTGGCGCAAGCAGTTAAGGACAGCACAATGAAGCATCCACCACCACTGCAGCAAGAGTTCGATCCCCAGCCAGGAAGGTGACCCACATGGCACAGCAGACCTCTCCTGTCTCACCTGCTGCTCCCCTCCGCAGTGTGTTTCAGTAGATCTGCCTGTTCTGCTCCCCGCTCTGTCTCTAGTGAATCCTCTCACATATACCCCATCCCTGGCACCTCTGGCCTATACCCCAGTTCTTATATGCATAAATAAAATTAAAAAAAATGGTTTCAGAAAGTTTCTTTCAATCATACAACTTCCACAGAGAAGAATTAATTAATATTCCCACTGGGGTATTGCTCCCTATTCAATCTGTGTCTCTTCCTGCCAATTTCTTCAAGCAGAGATCATCCTCCTGTGCATTTATTACAAGCTACTCGCCAACTACCCACAGTCTTTGTCCCTGTTTAAATTGCCTGCTCTACCAAACTGAGTGTATATCACATAGAACAGTCACTTGGCAAAAGCAATTCTCTAAGAACTTGTTTAAACAAGTTTCTTCTCTTTTAATAAACAAGGAGAAGCAAACTTTGCCTGATATTAAAAAACATCAGTTGGCTTTTGTCCTGAAACCGGAAACCTACTTTCTCTCCTCAAACCTTAAAGTCTCCCCCATGGGAATGACTTCCTGACAAAAAACGCTCTTAGACTGATGTTAGGATTTGCTCTTCTAAAACATTACCCTATACCTAGAGGAAAAATTGAGAGGGGTTAAGATGCCTCTTATTCATGGATAAGTATTCATTTTAAGAAGAGGAAAAATCCAACAGTTTCACTGTGACTTGATTAGAAATGAAGTTTAGAAATTAGAAAGACTAAAGAACTTAGCAACTGAACCAAATATATTCAGGAGACAAAATTAAACTCATTTTTTGAGTTTTATGATTCATTGGACATGATTAAGAGCTAAAGGAAATACAAGTGCAAAAGGTTTGTTTTTATCATCTCGTGAATTTTTATATTGTGGGAAAACCTGAAAGGTGTGTGATTTCTAATGTCTCACTTTACAGATGATAAAATTGTGGGTCAAAAATATCCAGTTACGGGCCTCCCTGGTGGCGCAGTGGGTTAAGCAACGCACTGTGAAGCAAACCGCAGCCACTGCAGCATGAGATCAATCCCTGCTGCCGGCAAGGGAGGGGACCCACATGGTGCAGCAGACCACTCCTGCCTCTCCCGCTGCTCCCCTCAGCAGTGTGTTTCAGTCAATCTGCCTGTTCCGTTCCCGGCTCTGTCTCTGGTGAATCCTCTCACTGCCCTGGACTCTGGCCTGTACCCCAGCTCTTGTATGCATAAATAAAGTCTTTTAAAAAAAAAACCCAAAAAAAATCCAGTTACTTGAGCAGAGTCACATCACTTGTGACGGCATCAGGATTTCAGCCTAAGTTGTGTCCTGGAGTCATTTGCTTACCTGAAAATCTCTTCTTCAAATATGTAAATAAACTAAAAGATACGGTGGGACTTGATAAGGAAGGTATTACAAAAATTTGGGGGAGGAAAAGATTGATTCTGACCTGTAACGTTTTCCTGGAACAACCAACCAAACTCGCTGACTTCAAACAAGTTATTAAACCTCCGTGAGCTTCACAATTTGATAAATGGGAAAAGAGAATTACATTCCAGGGTTAGGGACCAGTCTGAGCAAAGAACAGGAATGGGGAAAAGCAGTGCCAGAATGATGAAAGTAAAATATCGCTATATCCACCCAGTAGCAATACCCAGGAAATGGCTTTGGAGGAGTACTCTGGGTCAGAGAGTGGGAGATTTTGGTCACCAGTCTAAAGACCACTGGTGTCTTATTCCATAGCAAATAGGAAGCCACTGAACACTTCTGACAAGGAGGTGAGGTGACATATTTTGTAGTCCTCGGACGTTTATAATTTGATTGTTTCTAGAGTCTATGGAATTAAGTGCCGGAGTTAAAATATTTGCCTTCATGTGACTTCCGTGCCTTAAGTGATTCTGCTTTATTCTGATGTGAAATGGAGGAGACTGTGTTCTGGCCCATCCAAACGACAGTGTATTGCTTAACTCAACAGTGAGACTCTGGAGTAGAGAGGATGGGAGAAAATAGAGGTGTTTTGGAAGTAGGTTAAGGAGATGATAGAAGAACAGGAAAAAATGTGCTGGAGACAAAAACTCACAACCAGTGGGCACTTTCTGAGGAGTTCCCAAGAAGGCAATGACAATATAAATAAAATTGTGAGTAGAGAAATCCGATGCAGTCATTTTAAGCTAGTTTCTGTTTATGCCTGTTCATAACTTACCTTGTCTGTCATGTAGGCATTTTGTCATTGAAAAAGCAAAAAGTACACACGCGCCTTGTGAGTGCCCTTTGTATTATCAAAGCTGCATACATTTTATAATCAGTTTTTGATTTTTACTTTACATTTAGACATTACATTCTTTTATGAAGTTCTTTTTTTAAATGTAAATCTGAGCTTCTAACATATCATTTTCCTTCTCCCTAAAGAATTTTTTTCAGCTGTTATTGCAAAGCAAGTTTGCTAGCTATACTTTCCCTCAGTTTTTATAGATCTTAGACAGTCTACTTCTCCTTGAATATTGAAGGATAATTTTCCAGGATATAGAATTTTAGGTTATTATTTTTCTCTCAACACTAAATATTTCACTTTACTCTTTTTTAAAAAGATTTATCTTATGCATACAAGAGTTTGGGTGTAGGCCAGATGTATGAGGGGTGAGAGGATTCATCAGAGACAGAGCGGGGAGCAGAACAGGCAGATGGACTGAAATACACTGCTGAGGGGAACAGCGGGCGAGGCAGGAGAGGTCTGCTGCGCCATGTGGGGCCCCTCCCTGGCTGGGGATGGAACTCATGACTCAGTGGCCGGTGATAACTTGATAGTGCTGTGACTTTAACTCTTACGCCACTAGGGAGGCCCCTCAATTCACTCTTTAGTTGCTTGCATGGTGTTTGAGAAATGGGATATTATTCTTATACTTTTCCTCTGATTCTTTCTTGACCTTTGATTTTCTGAGTTTGAAAATTATATGCCAACTTATTGTCTTTTTAGCATTTGTCTTGCTTGGTATTCTCTGAGCTTCCGGGATCTGTGTATCCAGCATAAACTTGCAGGAAATTCTCAGACATTATTGTTTCAAACATTTGTTCTATCCCTTTCTCTCGCCTCCTTCTGGTAATTCCATTACATACCTTACACCTGATGTAGTTACCCACAGTCTTTGGATAGTTTGTTACATTCTTTCTAGTCTTTGTTCTCTGCTTTTTTTTTTTTAAAGATTTATTTATGCATACAAGCACTGGGGTACAGGCCAGAGGTGGGGGGTGAGAGGATTCACCACAGAGAGCGGGGAACAGAACAGGCAGATCAACAGAAGCACACTGCTGAGGGCAGCAGTGGGCACAGCAGGAGAGGTCTGCAGCGCCATGTGGGTCCCCTCCCTGGCCGGCAGCAGGGATTGAACTCGTGCTGCGGTGGCTGCTGTTTGCTTCATAGTGCATTGCTTAACCCACTGCGCCACCAGGGAGGCCCTGTTCTCTGCTTTTTGGGTTTCTAGGTTTTTATTGATATATCCTGTAGTCAGAGATTCTTTTCTCAGCCATCCCTAGTCTGCTAACACATCTGAGGCAGTCTTTATCCCTAGTTTTAACTCTCTAGCATTTCTCTTTAGTTGTTCTTAGAATTTCCATCTCTCTATTTACATCACCCATCTTTCCTGCATGATGAATTTTTTTTTGCCATTAGAACCCATAGCATATCACCATAGTTACACTGCATTCCTGGTCTGGTCATTCCAGTATCACTGCCATCTCTGAGTCTGGTCTGATGCTTGTGCTGTTTTTTCAAAATGTGTCTTTTAGCTTTATACTTTGTCTTGAAATTTTCTGTTGAAAGCTGGGCATCAGGTACTGAGTAAAAGGAATTTCTGTAAACAGGCCTTCAGTATGTGGAGATAAGGTTTGTGGGGAGTGCTAAGACTAGTCCTCAGTCTTTTTTTCTTTTTAAAGATTTATTTATCTATGCACACAAAAAGCTGGGGTACAGGCCAGAGGTGTGTGTTGGGGTTGGTGATGAGAGGAGTCACCAGAGACAGAGCGGGGAGCAGAACAGGCAGACTGACTGAAACACACTGCCGAGGGCAGCAGCGGGCGAGGCAGGAGAGGTCTGCTTGGCCATGTGGGTCCCCTCCCTGGCCAGCAGCAGGGATTGAACTCGTGCTGCAGTGGCTTTGGATGCTTCATAGTGTGGTGTTCAACCCCTTGTGCCACCAGGGAGGCCCTACGCCTCAGTCTTTCAGTGAATCCTTTAGTCTTTGAGTGAGCCTGTGTCACTGGACTGTGAACATCACACGTGGTTTCAGCTGTTTCTAGGTGGAGAAGGATGATGACAGAGGGTTGAAGTATTGGTATTTCTCTTCTCCCACGGGGAAGGTTAAAGCCAGTTGCAGGTATTTCCCTTCTTCCACCCTGCTACATTAAAGTTGGCTAGTGTTGGGTATCTTCTGTTCCTTTGTTAGGCTGCACCTCCCCACCCCCCACCCCCTCGCACAACTTTATTTTGTGTAGTTTTTTTTTAAATTTCTTTATTTATGCATACAAGAGCTGGGGTACAGGCCAGAGTCATGGGAGTTGAGAGTATTCACCAGAGACAGAGCAGGAAACAGAACAGGTGGAGCTACTGAAACACACTGCTGAGGGGAGCAGTGGGTGAGGCAGGAGAGGTCTGCTGCGCCATGTGGGTCCCCTCCCTGGCCGAATATCGCACTTGCGCTGCTGTGCCGTGGATTCGTCACAGTGCAGCGTTCAACCTGTGGCATCACCAAGGGAGGCCAATCAGCTAGGCTTTAATAAAACCCCAGCAAGTTAACTCTGATTAGTAGTTTCTCCTGTAGGTAGGTCTTATTAAGAAGAACAGAATGTTCATTTTTATTTCAAAATACTTCTTTGCCCCTATCTCTGCAGAGCGGATGAGGGTATTAGTCCCTGGAACACACTGTTCTAACTTGGTAGAGCTTCTAGAAGCAAAACTCCTAACATGTGTAGCCCCTCCCCCAGTGACTGGGTCCCTCTGACGTTTTTACTTCAGAGCTAGTCTCCTCTTTGGAGCCTTTAGCGACTTTTCAATTACAGCTCAGGTCTTCTGTATGAGCACTAGTTTCCATGGAGATTTCTGCCTCACTAAATTGTGATCCTCTATATTTTCCTGTAGATCTGTCCAGTTCAGGTGGCAGCAGTTTGTCCTCTGACTTAATGTTTCTGATAGATTAAAAGACCTAATTCTCAAGTTCTGTCAGCATTTGCCCCAAAAGAGATTGGTCACTTGCAAACTTCTTATATGGTAGACCAGAAAGGAGGTCTTAGTAGATTCTATACTAGTTTTTAAACTAGTTTTAAACCATAAAATCACAAATTTAACATACGCAACACTCTTTTATCATATCACATTCTGTAAGTCTGACACGGTCCTGTCTTAAGTCTAAGACACATATGACTGAGTTCTCTTTTCAGACTTCATGAGGCAGAAGTTAAGGTGTCGGCTGGGAAGAGTTTTCATTTGGAGACTATACTGTAGGAAAAATAGGCTTTTCAGCTCATTCAGGTTGTTGCCAAAATTAGTTCCTTGCAAAAGCTGTTTGGAGGTTCCTCAGACTAGTAAAAATGGAGCTACCATACAACCCAGCAATTCCACCACTAGGGATCTAGCCAAAGGACACAAAAACATTAACTCAAAAGAATACCTGCACCCCTATGTTTATTGCAGCACTATTTACAATAGGTAAGACCTGGAAACAACCTAAATGCCCCAGAACAGATGATTGGATCAAGAAGCTGTGGTACATATACACGATCAAAATCTATTCAACAATCAAAAAAGATAAACTCATACCATTCAGAACAACATGGATGGATCTAGAAGGAATTAATGCTCAGTGAAATAAGTCAGAAGGAAAAAGAAAAATATCAGATAGTTTCACTTATAGGAAGAATATTGGGGAACCAAATAAGGCATCAGGGGAAAAATAATAACAAAAACAAACAGTTATAAACCAGTGACATCCTGCAGGGGAGGAGGAGGGAGAGGAGTAGGGAAGAGGGAAAGAGGAACACAGAGGAGTATGTGATGGTGCACGGGTGAATTGGTGGTGGAAATTCTATGAGGACTACACTTGAGAAAAGAAAGCAAACAATGTTTTAAAATGAACAATTTTATTTATATATATGCATGCATATTTATATATGTATATACAGATATATACATATATATATACATATCACTCTCAAGTTCTTTCTCTATGGGCCCCTCTGTCTTCAAAGCCAGCAACAGAAAACTTTCCTTTCAGGCTTGTTGATTAAGAAAAACAACATGAGGAAAAAAATAAAACAATGCTACTTATGTGGGGGACTTAGATATGCAAATTGAGGAACACAGCATCAGGTAACACCCACAATTTTATCCTTTGGGGTCTTTGTTCAAGGGTTTTTTAGAAGACAAGGGTGGTCCGTGGGGCTTCCACAGCAGCCACTGAAGTGCCTTTCCATCACTGGCCACAGAGGGACCCACATGGCGCAGCAGACCTCTCCTGCCTTGCCTGCTGCTCCCCTTAGCAGTGTATTTCTGTAGGTCTGCCTGTTCTCTCCCCCACTGTGTCTCTGGTGAATCCTTTCACCACCACCCCCACTCTGGCCTGCACACCAGTTCTTCTACACATAAATAAATCTTAAAAAAGGCAAGATGATGGGGGAAAAGATAGGCTTGAAAAAGCTGTTTACCAAGAATTAGGACTAGTTGTAGGTTTTATTTGTTAGAGTTCATTGACTTTTAGTCAAACTGGCCTTGGTTGCCATGAAGAAAAGAAAAAGGGAAAAAGTCTATTTTGCACAGTTCTCAGGGAAGGCTGTGTATAGCTGGAAACTTTTTTTTTGCTAGTCAGCAGTTTGTTTGCTTAAAGTAGAAAGTTCTATAACATACACTCTCAGACAAAGGATGGAGTTAGGTCAGTCAGCCTGATCTTTTTTCACGTGCTTCATGCACTCAGGAGAAGCCTAATAGCATTTTTAATTCAAATTGTATTGATTTAATATTCATTTAGGTAACTGTAATTTTGGGAGCACAACTTTACATGCCAACAAATGCATATGCTTCACTCAACAAAGTCTAGAATCTTTTAAGGGCTCACATAATTCAGTCAGGTTCATCCAGATAATCTTAAAGTCAGCTGTGCCATAAACATATCCCAATTCTCAGAGTGACTCTCACATCAAAGTCACAAGTCTCAACAATGATACACGTGGATGCCTGGGGGTGGAGTGGGGGGGGTGGGGAGCAAGAATCTCAGGGGCTATCTCAGTTCAACCACTGGGCGCAAGTGCCTTGAGGGGAGGGATTGCACAAAGAAGCTTTAGAACTAGCACAGCGACCCAAAAAATTTAGTTGAGCTAAAGAAGCACACCCCTCACTAGCCCCTCACTTCTGCCTCTCAACACACTTGCTTCCTTTATCCTTCTAGCAACTATCACTACTTGACATTATGCATGCCTGTATTTATATATTATCGGGTTCCTCTCTGCCTTCCCAATACCTGAATGAAAGCTCCATGGAGATGTGAACTTACTCTACTTATTCACTCACCATGGTGTTCTCACTGCTCAAAAAAAGCATTAATAAAGTCTGGTAAATCAAGGAATGGCTGAATGTCTTCAGCCAGTTCTTACATTACAGAAGGCGCCACTACAGGCCCATTGAGCCATGGGGGGACAGTTCCAAATTTCAATTCAGAGATAACTTGGCTGTTGTCTCTGAGAAGAAACCAAAATTAAAACATTCGTGGATTCAAATTATGCTTGTGACAGGAAGCTGTCTATCTTATACTGAGCAATACAGAGAGACGCCAGAGAAAGAAAGTGAAGACGTGAATCAGATTATGTCCTCCTCCTGCTCAAAAGCCTCCAAGGGTTCCCATCTCAACCTGGGGAAAAGCAAAACTCATCTTAATGGCCTACTGGACCCCACAAGCTCTGTCCCCTCCCCAGCTGCCTCTGCCTTATGTCTTCCCAAGTTCCCCTCTCTCCTCTCCAGCCTTCCTGGTTCTTTGCTGTTCCTCAAACCTGTCTCACTCCCCCAGGTGCTGGTGGGTGTGTTCTCTCCTGTCTCAGTGTTTCCTCACTTCCCATCTTGTAAGGAAAGCTTCCACTGTCACTTTATTTCAAAATTGCAGGCATTGGGAACTCTGTGGTGGTGCAAAGGGTTAAGCACCACACTATGAAGCATCCATAGCCACTGCAGCATGAGTTTGATCCCCGGCTAGGGAGGGGACCCACATGGTGCAGCAGACCTCTCTTGTCTTGCCTGCTGCTTCCCTCAGCAGTGTGTTTCAGTCAATCTGCCTGTTCTGTTCCCCACTCTGTCTCTGGTGAATCTTCTCATCCCCCGCCCCTCTGGCCTGTTGCCCAGTTCTTGTATGCATAAATAAATCTTTTTAAAAACTTGAAGCCATTGATCAAACATGTTTTCTTTACTGATGTATCCCTAGGTCTTAGCACAATGCCTAGCACATAGTAGGTCCTGGATAAATATTTGTTGTATTCTTAGGAGCAGATGAAAAAAGACACCCAATAACTCAAATTCTGAATTCCTATTTTCAAGTAAATCAAACTTCTTCCTTAGTCTTTCTTCCCATCTTCCACCCTTGAACAATTTATAAAATGACAGGATAAGACATTCTAAGAAACCTAGTCTTCTTATTCTTTTGAATAACAGTGAGCTCAGCAACTCCTAGGAACATCTGAGCCGAGAGCGTTGCCTTTGCAGTTGGCAGGGAGAAGTAGGTTAATGTAACTGATCTTTTTATCTGAGTTAATGAAAGCACTTTGTGTCATTGTTGGTCATGGATTGGCCCCTCCTCAGGAGAATAGTTAAGCAAAATTACAAACAAGGTTTCATGGGAATTCAAAGGGAAGGTGAACAAAGGCTGACAGGTAAAACTGGCAGGTAGGAAACTGTAGTTCTTATAATGCCTGGGCCACCTTCCAGAAGGCTTGGACCAGAAGGTGCAGCTAAATTTAACGTGCAATATTGGCAACTGGCATTGGCTCCCTCCCTCTGGCCAGCCCCTATTTTCATTTCATTCACTTTGCAATAATACAACCTCATATTTCACAAAATTAAAGTTTTTGAACCTCACTCCCAGCATGACTTTATTCGGACAAGCTAACAAAATCAGTGGTTTATGGCTAATTCTAAGCAATAGCTGAGTGTGATTCTAATTTTGGCTTCTCGATAGAGTGAAAAATCCCCACAACATTCCTCAGTCCTCCTGGGTCTCTATGTGTAGGAGATTTGTCCAACAGAAATCAGCATGTACTCACAAGTTAGATGCTGGAGGACTACACACATCTGCTGGTGTTTTCTCAAGAACTAACCCACACAGAGCCTGCTCTGGTTAGCATGGCTCTAGATATCAGCTTCTACTTAAGGATCAGTCAAGAATTTATTAACTCATTGTTGTTCTAAGAGGTGAGGTCCTTGGGCAGATTAGGGTTTTAACAAACCAAGTGATTTGCTTTTGTGTTCTGACAGAGAGGGAGAGAAAGGTAAAAGAGAAAGAGATGGTATATTGTTTGTAAATCCATTTAATATAAATATAAAATGGATTTTATATTTAATCCTGCTTCCATGACATGTCTTGAACAGGAAAAACTATCAAATAAGAGAACAGATCAGAGGTTGCCTGGGATAGAGAGGTGAGAGCAGATATGGACTGGAGACAGATACAAGGGAATTTGGGGTGACAGCATGAGTTCTTTTTTTTTTTAAAAAAAAGATTTATGCATACAAGCACTGGGGTACAGGCCAGAGGTGTGGGGGGGTGAGAAGAGTCACCAGAGACAGAGTGGGGAGCAGAGCAGGCAGATCAACAGAAGTACACTGCTGAGGGGAGCAGCGGGGCGAGGCAGGAGAGGTCTGCTGTGCCATGTGGGTCCCCTCCCTGGCCAGCGGAAGGGATCGAACTCGTGCTGCGGTGGCTACGGTTTGCTTCATAGTGTGTTGGTTAACCCACTGCACCACCAGGGAGGCCCCAACACAGCACGAGTTCTAAGACTAGGTTATGGTGAGTGTGGCATAACAGTACAAATTTGCAAAAGCTCATACTCAAAAGGGGTGAATCTTTAATATTCCTTTTTATAGCATCAGAAAAAGAAAATGCTTATTAACTAGGGAGGTCTAAAACTTGTACTCTTGAATCCATGGATTAGAAGACTTAATAGCATTAAGATGTCAAAACTCCCCAAATCTGAGTCAGTGATCCCCAAATTTCAGAGTCCATGCAACTCTATCAAAATGACAATCATCTTTTCTCCCCCCAGAAATCAAAGAACCCAGTCCTCAAATTCATATGGAAGTGCAAGTTGCCAAAAGTTGCCAAAAACGATATTGAAAAAGAATAAAGCTGGAGCTCACACTTCTTGATTTCAAAATTCACTACAAAAATACATTATTCAATGCAGTCTGGTACTGGCATAAGGATAGATACATAGATCATGGAATTAAATATGGGAATCCAAAAATAAATCCACAACTCTATGGCCAATTTAATCTACCACAAGGATACCAAAACCATTCAATTAAAATGGTGCTGGGACAACTCAATAGCCACATGTGAAAAGAATAGAACTGTATGTCTATCTCACATTATATGTAAAAATTAATTCAGAAGTGATGAATGACTAAATATAAGAGCTAAAACTATAGAGCTCTCCATAGAGTGATAAATCTTCATTACCTAAGATTTGTCTGTGGGTTCTTAGACACACATCAAAAGCAGAAGTAATAAAAGAAAAAAATAGATAAGTTGCATTTTATAAAAGCTAAACCCTTTGTGCATGAAAGGATATTATCAAGAAAGTGGAAAAAACAGCATTTATAAGAATATATTTACAAATCATTTATCTGTTGTGTCTTGTATTCAGAACAGGTAAAGAATTTTTATGATTCGGGTCTCCCTGGTGGCGCAGTGGGTTAAGCAACGCACTACAAAGCAAACCTCAGCCACTGCAGCACAAGTTCGATCCCTGCTGCCGGCCAGGGAGGGGACCCACATGGCATGGCAGACCTCTCCTGCTGTGCCCGCTGCT
>JAGFMF010011860.1:1030300-1090343 GCA_019455555.1 Galemys pyrenaicus
TCTGCCTGTTCTGCTCCCCGCTTTCTGTGGTGAATCCTCTCACCCCCTACACCTCTGGCCTGTACCCCAGTGCTTGTATGCATAAATAAATAAATCTTTTAAAAAAAAAGAATTTTTATGATTCAACAACAAAGTTGTTGAACTCCAAATTTTTAAAAAAGATTTATTTATTCATGTATATAAGAACTGGGGTATAGGCCAGAGGTGTGGGTGGTGAGAGGATTCACCAGAGACAAAGCAGGGAGCAGAACAGGCAGATCCACTGAAACACACTGCTGAGGGGAGCAGCGGGAGAGGCAGGAGAGGTCTGCTGTGCCATGTGGGTCCCCTCTCTGGCCAGGGATCGAACTCATGCTGAAGTGGCTACAGATGCTTCATAGTATGATGCTTAGCCCCTTGTGTCACCAGGAAAGATCCCTGAACTCCCAATTTTAAAATGGAAAAACAGACAAATGAAAAGATAGTTGTCCATGTATGAAGTACATGAATATGTTCAACATCAGTAACCATTAAGGAAATGGTTATACCACTCCACCCAGCAGGGTGGCTATAATGTTATTTTTAAAAAGCAGAAAATAGGCAGCACTGGTGAGGATGTGGACAAATTTGGACCCTCATACATTATTGGTAAGAACGTAAAATGGCACAGCCTCTGTGAAGAGCAGGTTGGTGGTTCCTCAAAAAATGAAACACAAAATTACCATAAGACTCAGCAATTCTACTCCTAGGTACATACCCAAAAGAATCAAACTGAGGACTCAAGTAGATAGTCACATGCCAACGCTGACTGCAGCATTATTTACAACAACCTAAAGGTGTGAATAACCCAATGTCCAGACTAGTGAATAAACAAAATATGACCATCTATATACAATGGGATATTGATCTAGCCACAGAAATAAAAGAAGTTCTGATACATGCTACTGGGACAAATCTTAAGAACATTATGCTATGTGAAATAAGTCAGACACAAAAGGACAAATATTGTATAATATATGAAACATCTAGATTACACAAATTCACAGAGACAGGAAATAGGTTAACGCCTGAAGAATAAGGAGTTGGGAGGTTACTGTTTAATAGCTACAGAGTTTCTGCTTGGTGCTCTGAAAAACTTGGGATGGATAGAGGTGACAGTTCACAGCATTGCAAATATAATGATATTATATAATTCAATACTTATTAAAATGGCAAATTTGATGATATATATGTGTGTATATATATATACATGTGGTATATATACACATATATACATATGGTCACAGTAAATAAAAAAAACACCAAGTCATCTTGGTGAAGTTAAGAAATTCTGATTTCAAAAATAGTAACAAAAATACTGTATGTTTAGAATATTTTTTTTATCACCCTTTAAAACCCAGCCTTGGGCCTCCCTGGTGGCGCAGTGGGTTAAGCAACACACTATGGAGCGAGCCGCAGCCACTGCAGCACGAGTTCGATCCCTGCTGCCGGCCAGCGGGGGGACCCGCATGGTGCAGCGGACCTCTCCTGCTGTGCCCGCTGCTCCCCTCAGCGGTGTGCTTCTGTTGATCTGCCTGTTCTGCTCCCCGCTCTCTGTGGTGAATCCTCTCATCCCCCCACACCTCTGGCCTGTACCCCAGTGCTTGTATGCATAAATAAATAAATCTTTAAAAAAAAAAATAAAACCCAGCCTTGTTTCATATGGAATTGGATATACAGTGGACACTAATTAGAGACTGACAGGCCTTTTAAATAATGGTGTCAAAGAAAACCAGTTATGAGGGGGCTAGGCCTTACCGATAGGATCATATGAAGATTTCAGGGAGGTATTGATGGAGAGTGATATTCCAAGTAGTATAATGTGTTTGCTGACTAAGAAAAGAGATTTTTCACGATTGAAACAATTACTGGTCTGGTAAACTGCCAAGGCCCCCGGAAACTATGAAGATGGAAGATGCTGGAATTTTCCATGGGCATGAATGATGAAAATTGTAAATAAAGGGCACCAATGAAAGCATTTTCCTCTACTTGTTAAAAGGAAACATGCCCTAAAAGACTGCCAATAATTTTCAGATGTCAGCCAGCAAATGACACAATCAAATCTCTGCTACAGTTTATTTTTTCTCTCGTAGTCTTGCCAACCCCAGCTATTTAAACCCTACATCTGCCATGTTGGCTGGAGACCGTGGCTTCTATGCTGGAGACGGACCTCGGTGCCACTGGTGGAGGGTCACCTGGCCCCCCCAGAAGGGCCACTGACCAGAAGAATTTTGTTTGTTTCTTGTCACTTTTTGCTTTCTTTATTGCACTGACCTGCTATGCTCTTTTATAGGTTTCATATGTGAAACAGCTTTCGTATCTCATATTTGCATGGAGCTTTTCAAGTTTTTGTATGAATTATTTATTACTTCCATAATTGCATTTATTTACTTTTGTAATTGGGTTTATGGAGTCAGCTGGAGCAGGAAGATGTGAGTCACTAGTCACTGTGAGTACCTTGCCTGGTTATGTATCCTCTTAGATACATTCATATGCTGAAGCCCATTCATTTGCTGAAGCCCAAACCTCCAGTCCTTCAAAGGTGACTTTGAAAGGTTTTTAAGAGGTAATTAATACAAATGACCCCAAAATAACCAGAGTCCTTATACAAAAAGGGCTTTTAGAGCATGCTAGAACACAAACACACAGAGGGAAGACCATGAGAAGCCACAGGAGAAGACGGCAGTCCAAAGTCAGGGAGAGAGGCCTCAGGAGGAACCAGTGCTGCTACATCTTGATCTTGGAATGCTAGACTCTGGGTCATGAAAAAATAGAATTGTGTTGTTTAAACAGCTTCATCCATAATATGTGTTAGGACATCCTAATGCAATGAGTGAGAGACTTATTGAAGAAAGAAGGGGACAGAAAAGCCTTAATTCAAAAGAATACCTGCACCCCTATGTTTACTGCAGCACTGTTTATAGTAGGTAAGATATGGAAACAACCCAAATGCTCAAAAATAGATGACTGGAACAAGATGTGCTTTATACACACACACTGGAATATTACTCAGCCATCAAAAAGATAAACTTCCATCATTCACAGCAACATGAATGGAGCTGGAAAGGATTATGCAGCAGTGAAATGAGCCAGAAGGAAAAAGAAAAATATCAGATGGTTTCATTTATAGGAAGAATAGGGGAATATAGGGGAACCAAATGAGGGATCAGGAAAAAAAATTTAAAAAAAAAACAAAAGACATTCTGCAGGGGAGAGAGAGGGAGAGTGATCAAAACAGAGAAGGAAAGAGCACAAGGGACTATGGTGGCGGTGCATGGGTGAACTGTTGGCGGGAATTCTTTGGGGACTATACCGAGAGGAGAAAGCAAACCTTGTACAAAAATGAACAGTGATGTAAAAAAATTATATATATATAAACAAATTACATATTAAAAAAGAGAAGGGGACAGAGAACAGAAGATAGAGGACCCTCAGACTGCAGTGCAGGTTTGACATATGAGGAGAAAAAAGAAAGGAAAATTAGGTAAGAAGAGCCTCAAACTGGCAACTGAACAGGGATCGCCAGCAACTGCAGCCTGTTAGAGAAGCCCCACATCCTCTGGCCTAGCACCCCATCTTCACCCCATGCCCAGTTCTGGACCCCAAGCAGCCAGGAGAGTGTGCTGGGGAGATAAGGGGCTGTCAGCTGCTCACACACCCCACAACGTGTTCTCTGAAAGTAAACCTGCAGGGTGCGCTGCATGGATGCCACACAGTGACAGACTGTGGGGCTCCCTGACCCTCTCTTCCAAAAGTCCCACCTCCTTCCTGGCCTCCCCTCATTAGCACATCTGTAGGAACTTATGAAAAATAACAGGAAATCAGAACTGACCGGAGGTGTCACACTCAACAAGGGCAGATGTGCCAACCCATTGGAAACATGAGGAGGGAAACACTTCAGTGTTCCTCACTTCCAAGAGTCAGAACTTTTTAATCTGAGAAACACTTTCCAAGGCTAGTGAGCTCCCTTGTGATTTCCTTGCTCAGAAATCCTTTATCCTTTTACCCCCAAAGAAAGAATTTTGGACATGCCCCATATATATATACCCACATATACATTTATATACATATCCTACCCAAAAAGCCAGTATAAGTACATTTATTTTTTTCTTTATATATATTTGATACTAATTGTAACCCCCATATATTCCCTATCACCATTTCACAGTGCACCATCACCTCAGTCCCTTGTGCTCTTATCTGCCCTCAACCCATTCCCTCCCCCCTCCCCACCAAGTGTCCCCAATTTGTCCTTGTCTTTTTGTTGTGTTATTATTATTATTGTTATTATTGTTATTATTATACTTTTCCTTTGTCCCTTATTTGGTTCTCTTATATTCCTCCTAGGAGTGAAACCATCTGGTATTTTTCTTTTGCCTTCTGACTTATTTTGCTGAGCATAATCCCTTCAGCTCCATCCATGTTCCTATGAATGACTCTAGTTTATCTTTTTTTGATTGCTGAATAGTATTCCATCATGTGTATGTACCACATCTTCCTGATCCAATCATCTGTTTTGGTGCATTCGGGTTGTTTCTAGGTCTTACCTATTGTAAATAGTGCTGCTATAAACATAGGGGTGCAGGTATTCTTTTGAATCAGTGTTTTTGTGTTATATGCACATTTAAAAACATGAAATTCAAAAGGATGACATAAACAAAATTTCTGAAATTTCCTCCATACTCCACTTTAGACACCAATTTATTTTTTTTAGATTTATTTATTTATGCATACAAGAGCTGGGATACAGGCCAGAGGCCAGAGGCTAGAGGCGTGTGTGTGTGTGTGTGTGTGTGTGTGTGTGTGTGTGTGTGGTGAGAGGCAGGAGAGGTCTGCTGCGCCATGTGGGTCCCCTCCCTGGCCGGGGATCGAACTCATGCTGCCGTGTTGCAGAAGCTTCACAGTGTGGCACTCAACCTGCTGCACCACCAGGGAGGCCCCTAGACACCCATTTCTTATTGGAGAGAAGAATACCTAATGTAGCAAAGAACCCTTCCATTCCAAACCCTCTCCTCCCTCTTTTTATTCCCCACTCCTCCACTCACTTACCTTATTCCCCTTTCTCTAAAAACACCACGACTACCTGTGCCTTTGCACACACAGTTTCTTCATTTTGAAATGCCCTTTCCTGTCTACATTTCAATCATTTTAGGACAGTAGTGATGCCATTCAAGGGTCATTCATGCAGAACTGTCATGAAATGGTGGTGGGAAATCCATGGGGACTACAACTGATGTCAAATATATATAAATAAAGAAAAAAGAAAAGAAAAAGGATAAGGACATCAGTACTTACAGCATCACACCTCCTTGGATGGAAGTCCTGAAAGCTTCTTTCCATTTACTATAACGTTTTATTAACACAACTATATCTCTCTACTCAATTTTGAGGGCACAATTTGTCACCCAGCAGTGATCACAAGCTGCATGCTTGGCACTCGATAGGCATTGGATTACTCTAAGTAGCACGTGTGGGTTCCAATTTACAAGGTCCCTAGACATTTTGAGTCTGGAGGTTCCCCTGTAAACAATTTAAAGTGTATCTGGAGTTCATAGAACTTCTTGAATCTACTTACTACATAGAACCTTGGTCAGAGAATATGTACATTGAGAAATTTTCCTAACAGAGGTTATGTATTTTCTAAACCTGTGCATTTAGATTGATCTGTAGGTTAACAAAAGCTGCTGATTTTGTACTTCCTAGCCTTCAGAACTGTGAGATATAAATGTCTGTTGTATAAGCCACCCAATCTAGGGTATTTTGTTATAGTTCGAAAAGACTAAGAGAGCTTATCACTCTAAAAAATAACAGAATTAATTGGCCTCACAAGCCCCTTTCTCTAAACAATGGAACTAATTGCCATGAGGCAAAAACTCTCACCCAAAAGAGCAAGGAAATTAAGGAGTCAATAATGTTCTTGTCAATCAAATTGCCACTGTGGAGACTCAGTGCTCTAGATCTCTGTCATTAGCAATAGGATGATCCAGTTGGGGTCAACCCGATCACCATCATTTCTAAGGCCTTTTTTGTATAGTTATTTTTTAGTTTTGTAATAGTATTTGAGTTAAAATGACTCAATTACTTATCATTCAAGCAATGACAGAGTAAGTTGGTTCTTACTACCCAGGCCCACAAGAATAAACATAAAAACTAGATATAACACAAAATAACAATGACAGTTATAATAACAATAACCAAAATGAAAACACAACAAACAAACAGTTCTTCTTAGGCTCAGAAATCAACCAAAGCTGAGGCCTGCCTGGTCGCTCAATGGGTTAAGCACAACACTATCAAACCAAAGCCACTGTAGCACGAGTTCAATCCCCGCTGCCAGCCAGGGAGGGGACCCACATGGTGTAGCAGACCTCTCCTGCCTTGCCTGCTGAGCCCCTCAGCAGTGTGTTTTAATCCATATGCCTTTTCTGCTTCCCACTCTGTCTCTGGTGGGTCCTCTCAGTGCTTATATGCATAAATAAATAAATCTTTAAAAGAAAATCAACCAAATTATTCAGGTCTTCAGGGGCCAAGATTTTAGGTAGGTGATACCAACATTCAGCACCACTCTTCCCACTTAAAGTATTTGCTAATTCCTACGTTGTGTGTAAGCAGTACAAGAGGATGAAAGTCCAAGCTGAAGGCAGCTACTAACAGACTATAAAGTGAAACAGTTGATTGGCGGTCTCACACTTTTGGGGATACAAAACTCAATGCTTGCCAAAGGGGAAGATTCAAGGTAGATACCCCAGTTTTCAGTTGAGCATCTTAAAGGCCTATGCCTTAGGGCAAGCTTTCCTAATCTGTGCACTAATGACTGATTGGGCTATATAGTTGTGGCTGTGGGTGTTTGTGTAGGAGTTACTGGGGGTGGGATGTTGTCTTGTGCATTGTAGGATGTATACAACATATCTGGTCTCTACTCACTAGAGGTCAGTAGCACCTATCCCCAATTTATGACAATCAAATATGTCCCCATATGGGCCTCCCTGATGCTGCAAGGGGTTAAGGCTTAGCACTATGAAGCTATTTGCAGCCACTGCAGCATGCGTTCGATTCCCAGCCAGGGAGCTAACCCACATGGCACAGCAGATCTCTCCTGTCTCTTCTGCTGCTCCCCTCAGCAGTGTATTTCAGTCCATCTGCCTGTTCTGCTCCCCACTCTGGTGAATTTTCTCACCACCACTACCCCCACCCTCACACAAACACCTCTGGCCTATACTCCAGCTCTTGTATGCATAAATAAATAATTTCTTTTAAGATTTAATTATTTATGCATACAAGAACTGGGGTACAACCAGAGGTGTGTGGGGGCAGCAGCGAGAGGACCCACCAGAAACAGAGTAGGGAGCAGAACAGGTAGATTAACTGAAACACACTGCTGAGGAGAGCAGTGGGCGAGGCAGGAGAGGTCTGCTGTGCCATGTCGGTCACCTTCCCCAGCCAGCAGCAGGGATCGAACTCATGCTGCAGTGGCTGCGGTTTTCTTCTTGTATGTTGTTTAACCCATTGCGCTACCAGGGAGGGCCCTAAATAAATAAATCTTTAAAGAAAAATTATTCTCATGTATTTCCAAATGTCTCCTGAGTCTAAAATCATCTCTAGTTGCCCTGGGCTTTGAAAATCAGAAATAGATTAGCCTTTCCAAAGCTTGAAATTAAGTTTTTTAATGGACTCAATCACTAAACACCAAAGTGCTCAGTTCTTACTCTAACTGCGTGCTTGAAAAAGATGAAATCTTCTCTGGAGAAACATAATGACAATCAGATGCTCTAAAACTTTGCATGGATGATGTCAGGAATTCAATCAATATTTAGTGATCATTCCAGGAGACAATAAAAAATGTACCAACGTCAAGATAAAAAAAAGACAACAGAAAGATCTACAGGTGACCAGATACTGAAACTATCAGAGAAGAATAATAAAATAAGCATAATTAATTTGTTTAAAAAAGTAATTAAAAGATGGAGAATTTGGGTCTCCCTGGTGGTACAGAAGGCTGAGCGCCGCATTGTGAAGCATCTGCGGCACAGCAGTGCAAGTTCGATCCCCGGCCGGGGAGGGGACCCACATGGTGTAGCAGACCTCTCCTGCCTCACCCACTCCTGCCCTCAGCAGTGTGTTTCAGTCTACCTGTTCTGCTCCCCACTCTGTCTCAGGTGAATCCTCTTATCCCCCGCCCCACACCTCTGGCCTGTACCCAGCTCTTGTATGCATAAATAAATAAATCTTTTTTAAAAAAAAAAGATGGAGAATTTAACCAAAGATTAAAAATCCTATAAAAGTCAAATGGAAATTATAAAATTTTAAAAAGCCTAACGAACTGAAACTAAGCAGACAACCACGACTAAACGGAGCAGTCATGAAACAGAAGATAAATCAGTATAAAATATTCAAATTGAAGTACAAGGAAAAACAAGCATGGAAAAATACAGAGAAGAACACAAGACATATGAAACATATGCAAGCTAAATATATTGATGTATGTATGTAATATATACGTAATCAGAGTTACAGAAGTAGATGAGAAAGAAGCAGAAGTAATATTTATAGAAATAATAGCTGAGAATTTAAACTGATTAAAGGTGTCCAGTAAATAGATTCAAGAAGCTTTATGAACTCTATACTGGTGCTCACATGTGGCAGTAACTATATTAAATGCAAATAGGCTGAACACTCTATTTAAAGTGCTAACATTTCAGTCTGAATTTTTTAAATTACATTATGCTACAAAGGAAAAATGCATTTTGATAATAAGATCATAAGTATAAAGATTGAAAGAAAATCCAGGGTAACTCAAAGTAATAGCAGATAAAGCGATAAAGCAGATTTTAAAGCGAGACATTTCTAGAGACAAAAGCAACATTTTGTAATTTGATAAAAGGACTAATTCAACAGGGAGATGTAATAATCTAAAGTTTGCACTTATTTTATAACATGACCTCAAAATATGTAAGGAAAAAACTGAAAAAACAAAACCTGACAGAATGACAAAAAGAAATAGACAAATCTACAAATAGAATAGGAAATATCATAACTCTCTGAGAATCTGATAGAACACACCGAAAAATAAGTCAGATTAGATGTGAACATGTAATTAAACATAATTAGAAAACAAACTAATTGATTTAAAACACCTCTAAAATACACTGATTTTTCTCCTACACATGGTTTAACAAAAGGGATCATATGTTCGATCAAAAAGCAAGTCTCTACAATTTCAAAGGATTAAAATTAAACAGATTTCTCTCATTTTTATAAAATCATTAACAAAATGGCAATTATAGTATGCCCAAATGCTTAATTATTAAAGAATATAATTTTAAATAACCCACACACCAAGAAGAGGTCAAAACAACAACAACAACATTTTGAATGAAATAATAGTTATGGACTGAATGTCTTTGTACTTCCAAATTTCAGATGTCGAGTCTAATCCCTAATGTGATGGTGTTTGGAGGTGGGTTTTCATAGAAGACACTAAGCTCGCTATTTTATAAGGAAGCAAGCTCACTAGTTTTCTGCCATGTGAAGATGCAGTAAGTCATCAGCCTGCAACCCAGAGGAAAATTCCCACCAGAACCCAACCATGCTGACACCCTGATTCCAGCTTCTGGCTTCCAGACCTGTGAGAAATAAATTTCTGTTGTTAAAACTCACCCAGTTGGGGCCTCCCTGGTGGCGCAAGGGATTAAGCACTGCACTAGGAAGCATCCACAGCCACTGCAGCACAAGTTCGATTCCCGGCCAGGGAGGTGACCCACATGGCTTGGTAGACCTCTCGTGTGTCACCCACTGCTCCCCTCAGCAGTGTATTTCAGTGGAACTGCCTGTTCTGTTCTCTACGTTATCACTTGTGAATGCTCTCATTCCTCACACCTCTGGCCTATACCCCAGTTCTTGTATGCATACATAAAGAAATCTTTGAAAAAAGAGGTCACCCAGTCTATAGTGTATTGTTGTAATTCCTTAGTCTGAGCTGACTGAAACAATAGTGAACATATATCAACACTTCTGACATTCAGAGAAAACTATGACTAGAGGGGAAGAAGAAAACCTAAAAACAAATGGTTAAAGCAGAACCTGGAGAAATCAAAGCCAACGAAACCTAAAGAACATAGAAGGAAAGATATAACATATATGAGAGCAGAAGTTAAGGAAATAGAAAACAAATGCACAATAAATAAAGTTAAGACTTGTTTCTTTTAAAAAACTTGACAATTCTTAGCAGAACTGATTGAAAGTAAAAGCACAAATTATCTATACCAGGAATAAAAGAAATATATTGAATACATGACTTATCAAGGCAAAAATAAGAAGAAATTAAAGGTCAAGATAATTAAAAACATTCCTATATGGTAAGCTCCATATAATATCACCAGTAATTTTTCAAATAACTAATAAACAATCTTCTAGACATTTATCCAGACAACAAGACCTTACAACCTATATTTTGAGGCCAAAATAACTTTTCATAACAAAATTTCATAATAAATTTATAGGTCAATTCTTCCATGATTAGAGATGCCAAAAATATAAATACACACAGACACACAGAATTATGCATTATGGCTGTTATATTATTTTGAGAATATAAGGTTGGTGTAGCAATTGAAAATGAATCCTTTTAATTTGCTATAGTAATAGAACCAAGGAGAAACTCTGATGATTCTAATAAATACAGACAGAGCTTTTGATTGAGTTCACTCATTAATGATAAGGATGCCTATCAAAACAGAAATGGAATTTCTTTGTGTTAGAGTAGCTATAAAAAGGCTGCATCAAATAGTGTAATTAATGTGAAATAATGAAAGCATTTCAGCTGAAATTGAGAACAAGATGTGGATAATAATAATCACTATCACCCCTCCTATTCAATAATTTATTGGAGATTCTACCAGTGCCAAAGGCAAGATAAGATATATAAAGCATAGGGATTAGTAAAAAAGAAATAAAACTCTCATATTCACAGATGACATGATTATTGATATAGATTTTAAAAGAATCTACAAATAAACTATTAGAAATAATCCGAGAATTAACAAGATTTCTAAATATAGAGTCTATATGTCAAAGATAATATTAGGGTTCTTTTCTAAGATTAACATATGGCAAGGTTCACGAACTTGATCTAGTGTGTTCGCTTGAGAAGTCACTACAACATACACTGATGATTTGTGAACTTTTCTATCCATAAGTCCTACTTCACTTAAAAAGCCTACCAAAATATGCTAGTACAGATGGTTTAAAATCAAGTAGATATAACATCACATCTTACCACTTGCCTTTTGTATTGTACTTCCATTTACTCACAAATTTTCCAGCAGTTCTATGCTTTGGCTTTGCAGATTCTTAGCCAAGTTGAGATTGGTAAACTAGGGCCTAAATGTTACTTTGCAAGTAGAAAAGTCTCTTTATGGGGGCACTAGGTCATTTATGCGCTTTCACTGTTCCAGTATTGACAGAGCAGCACAAAATGCAGTGTCTATTTCAGAGTCAAGGACCGGAGCAGAAATGCTAACATAGTCAGCCAGACTTGAATTGCATGCAAGTTTAATTTTTTTGTTTTCTGGCACAATAATTAAAAAACCCATTAACCCAGACAAGGGGCTCATTCAAAACTGCATTGGAATCCAATGGGGCCCTGTTGCCCAAAGCCCAGATGCCTGAGAATTTTCTCCCAGAGTGTATTACCGGCTGTTCCATCCATTTGCCAAAGAAGGCTGCAGCATTCTCTCTGAGCATATGTTCTACCTGTCCAAATACATTTCGGTTCCCCGAACATCCCCTTTGTTTTTCTGCAGACCAACAGTCATTTTAGAAATCCTTGGTTGTAACAATGAGAGAGAACAGGAGGAAGAGAAAAAGATGACAGGGAGAAAGATGTCAATAGAGTTGACCTAGACTGGTAATGAACTATGCTTGTGGCCTGGGGGTGCTGGGAAGCAGGAGTGAGTGCTCACTGCAGCTAGGATTAAATCCATACTCCCTAGGGGGGAGGATGGTGCCTCACTGGCTCCCACCCACTTCTCTGGTATTTCCTCCCACTGTCCTACCTCCTCTCTGAACTTCTGCCTTCGTCCTACCTCACCTTCTCAGAGATTCTTGTCTGACCTTGCATTTTAAGCCTCCTCCATTCCTGTCACTCTGTCTCATAGTCTGGCTATAATCTCCGTAGTACTCATTGCTCCCTGAATTTCTCTTTTTGTGTGTTATTATCATTTTCTCCCAGTGGAATGGAGGCTCCAGGATAAGTATATTTTGCCTTGTCTCACCTCTCTATCCCCAGCACCTGGAACAGGACATAGAAGCATCTCAACTCTTTATTGTGAAGTAAGTGTTCTGTACTCTGTCTTACAGATCAGAAAACAAAGCTGACAAAGGGACAGTAATTTGACTGAAGTCCTATAGATTGCATTTGGTGGGATTAGGTCTGTTTAACTCTAAGCCTGAACTTAACCACATCTCTAAAATTGCATTGCAGCAGTTACGTTGGCAAGTAAATTGAGTGTATCGAATGAGGGAGGCCCTGCAAAAAGTGATGCTGTTTAGTCTCTCTCTTTGGTAAAGTACCTGAAGAAACCCCTCACCCTGATGACATGATTTCTGGAAACAGACTAAGTTATAAGGCTTGTTTAACCAGTGCTCTTCTGGGCCTCCCTGGTAGTGCAAGCACTAAGAAGCATCTTCAGCAACTACACCGCAAGTTCGATCCACAGCCAGGGAGCTGACCCACATGGCGCAGCAGACCTTTCCTGTCTCGCTCGCTGCTCCCCTCAGCAGTGGATTTCAGTAAGTCTACCTGGTCTGCTCCCCACTCTGTCTCCGGTGACTCTTCCCAGTCCCCACCCCCTGAAACTCTGGTTTATACCGCTGTATGCATAAATAAAGAATTCTTTAAAAAATGAACAGTGCTCTTCAAATTTGAGCAAATCTCAGAATCACCTGAAGAGTTTGTTTAAAAAAACAAACCAGATTGTGGTCCCTTCTCTACCTTCCAGCCCTCCCTCTCCATTTTGGGTTCAATAGCTACAAGGTGGGACTCGATCATTTGCATTTCTAACTCAGAACAGGTTTTGAAGGGAAAAAAATTAATTAAAGCTGGATATATAGGTTAAAAGAAGACTTATTCCCATTTGACAGGCTGCTTTGTCTCGCACGGTGCCAGCCAGGTCCCTGAGATGCAATGGTGAAGGTGATATCGTAAATTGATTAGGTCATATTGGACATCCGGGCCCCGGGGCTGCTTTGAACTCTGGCAAAGTGAATATTGTCGCTGTCAGTGACCTCTGCCTTAACCTCAACTCCACAGTCTCCATGTTCTAGTATGATCCCGCCCAGGGAAGTTCAGTGGCACAGTGGAGGCTGAGAGCAGGAAGCTCGTCAGCATTGGAAGGCCCATCTCCATCTTCCATGAGATGCAGCCAACCGCAAATGCAGTGCACTGGTGCTGAATATGGTGTGGAGTCCACGGCTGTCCTCACTCCTTGGAAAAGACTGGGGCTCACTTAGAGGGTGAAACAAAAATGGCCTCGGCCCCTTCTGTGATACCTCCATGTTGGTGAAAGGGGTGGATCACAGAAGAGTCACAACTGTCTGAAGTTGTCAGCAATGCTTCCTGCCTCACAAGCTACTTGGTTTCCCAGGTCAAGGTCAAGGTCCCACGGCACTTTGCATCGTGGAGGGATTCATGACTGAGGTCTACCATCACTGCCACCCAGGAAACCATGGGTGGTTCTTCTGGGAAACTGTGTCAAAGACTGCCTAGAGCACTGTGCCTCTTTCTACTGGCACTTCAAAGGCTGTGGGGAAGGTCATCCATGAGCTCATGTGAGGCCCCCTGGCGTGGCCTTCCGTGTTCCCTCTCCTAAGGGGTCAGGCATCTGACCTGCAGTTTGGAGAAAGCTGCCAAATATGCTAACCTGGAGAAGGTGGCAAGACAAGCATCAGAAGGCCCCCTAAAGAGCAAACTGGGATACACTAAGGACCAGGTTGTCGCCTGCAATTTTTTTTTTTAAGATTTATTTATTTATGCTTACAAGAGCTAGGGTACAGGCCAGATTCATGGGAGGTGAGACGATTCACCAGAGACAGTGGGGAGCAGAACAGGCGGATCTACTGAAACACACTGCTGAGGGGAGCAGCTGGCGAGGCAGGAGAGGTCTGCCGTGCCATGTGGGTCCCGTCCCTGGCCAGGGATCAAACTCATGCTGCTGTGCGGCGGATGCTTCACGGTATGGCACTCAACCTGCTGTGCCACCAGGGAGGCCCTGTCTCCTGCAATTTTAACTGTGATACTCTTCAATGCTGGGACTGGTACTGTCGTTGACTACTTTGTCAAACTCATTTCTTGGATGACAATGAATTTGTCAGGGTGATAGTCCACATGGCCTCCAAGGAGTAAGAACTTGCTGGAATACCAGCTTTAGCAATAGCATGAGAAGACAGCAGCCCTTAGCTGCTGGGGAGTTCTGTCCCCAGATCAATCCCCCAATACACTGAGAACCTCCAACCATGATGCATTTTTCATACCAGATCCCTAAAGAAAGAGACCTACCTTTTCATGCACATTTAATAAAATACACTACCCAGCAAAAAGAGAAAGAAAACTTAACAATAGATGAATAGAAAAAAAATAAACTAAGTTTTTTTTAATGTGTGTGCAAGAGCTGGGGTATAGGCCAGAGGTGCGGGGATGTGAGAGGAGTCACCAGAGACAGAGTGGGGACAGAACAAGCAGATCGACGGAAATACACTGCTGAGGGCAGCAGCGGGCAAGACAGGAGAGGTCTGCTGCGCCATGTGGGTGCCCTCCCTGGCCGGGGATCGAACTCCTGCTGCAGTGACTGCAGAAGCCCCACAGTGCGGTGCTCAACCCCTTGTGCCACTAGAGAGGTTCTAGACTAAAATATTAATAGTAGAATCTTGAGCACAGTATATGGAGATTTATTGCAATAATTCTTCATTTTGCCAATGCATTTAAAATTTTTCATGATAAAATGTTGGTAGTAGGGCTTACTAAAAGATTGGGATTTGTGGTGGAATATAAATTGCAAATTGGCAAGAATCATGTTAACTACAGTGTCAAAGTAACCTTCAAGGTAATGTGAAAATTAACTACACATATGCACTAATAAGTCTGTGTACACATCTCCACCATCCAAACACATCATTGAGTGCTTATCCAACGTGATCTTTGCTTTAATTCCTGACAGGAAATGATTAAAGAGTGTGCCAACAGAAAAACATCCATCAGTTGCTATTTAATACAGGTTCAATCCTGTGCAATAAAGATGAAGAAAGATTTGCATTACAATTCCCTGTCCCCAGCCCCACCAGCTCCCCCTACATCGAAACCCAGCATGAGCACTCATGGAAAAAAAGATTTGAATTATTAACAATTGGCAAATAGTCAATAATCTTAGATGGCAAAATCTTTCTGCGAGCAACCATTTAATTAACTGAATGTATACTAGAAGTCTATGTGTTAACACTGTATAAGGTGCCAAGGGTCTTTAGAAAAGAATAAAAGGTGGTGAGAGGGTAAAAGTCTCAGCGCTATCAAGCTATTGCCAGCTACTGTAGCACAAGTTCGATCCCCGGCCAGGGAGCTGACCCACATGGCGCAGCAGACCTCTCCTGCCTCACCTGCTGCTCCCCTCAGCAGTGTATTTCAGTCAATCTGCCTGCTCTGCTCCCCACTCTGTCTCTGGTGACTCTTCTCACCCCCCACACCTCTGGCCTGTACTCCAGTTCTTGTATGCATAAATAAATAAAATAAATCTTTAAAATAAAAAAGGTAAGATAATACCAGTCCTCATGGAATTTATGAATATTCCAGTGAAGATGTAATAGGGTGGTCCCCAGGGAAAGGGGAGGTGCCAGGTTCTCTGCCCCATCCAAGAAAGGGAGGAGCTGCAGGGTAAGGGAAAGAAGCTGGAGACTGGAAAGGAGGAAGGCAAAAGGATGACGATTCAGAAGGAGAACTGAAGGAGGTACTTGGAGCAGAAAGACATGTGAAGTTGTGCTTGATTCTCAGTCTTAGCTTGGTTGAAACTAATGTAGGTGAGAGAACCATGGGAACTTTTATCAATGGCAGCTTTTATCTTGATTTCGATTTTGTTCTTTTCCTCCAGACTTGTCTGGACCTTTCTGCCCCGTTTTTATGGGTCCCCACCAAGAGGTGCCTTAGACATGTGGCAAGCTTCTGGGTCTCAGTGGCCTTGCTTTGGGTCAACCCTGGTGGGCTGGTCATTTATATGAGAGGATGGGAAACTTTGAGTTCTTCATTTGGAAATTATTTTAACTATGTTCGTTCTCTTTACTGCACACTAATTGTATTCAAGTTATTTTCTATTGAAGGTATTATGCACTAAGAGTGTATTTGTCTTTATGTGGCATATGGCAGAGCCTATTTAAAACAGGCAGATTTGGGGTCAGAAAAGACAAAGAATATAGTTACTAAATCAAGCACCCAAAGTTACCCATCCCCTCATGGGCAAAAGTCCAGCCAAACAGGACTGGCCCAAAGCAAGGCCCAAAAGCCTGCCATAGTCTAAAGCAACTTCCGGTGAAGACCCATTGAAAAGGGCCAGAAAGAGTCAGACAAGTCTGGGAGGAAAAGAGCAAAATCAAAATCAAGAAAAAAGCCGCCACTCTCAGCCTCCCCACGGGTCTCTCACCCACATCTGCTTCAGCCAGTCCAGGACCAAGAAGCAAGAGCAGCTTCTTCCCATGTCTCTGCTCCATGTGCCTCCCCCAGGTCTCCTTCTTGCTCTCCATCCTGCTTCCTTCCTTCTCCAGTCTCCTCTCCAGCTTCTTCTCCTCCCTGCTCAGCTCCACCCTCCTTTGGGTGGGACAGGGAACTTGGAACTTTCCCTTTCCCTTTCCCTGGGGACCACCCTGTTACACCCCCAAGCACCATTCAATTCCTTCTGCCTCCACAACTCTGACTACTCCAAGGGTCTGATAAATGGAATCATACAGTGTTTATTTTTTTTTGCAACTGGTTTATTTTACTTAGCATTATATCCTCGACACTCCTGCAGGTTGTTGCATGTGACAGAATTCCCTTCCTTTTTAAGGCTGAATTATATACCATTGTATGTATACACCAGGCATTTTTTTTTTTATCCAGTCAACCATCAGCAGACACTTGGCTTGCATCCACCTTTTGGATACTTATGAATAATATTGCCATGAACATGAATGCATAAATATCTCTTTGAGATCCTATTTTTAAATCTTTTGGATATATGCCCACAAGTGGCATTGCTGGATCATCTGGTAATTCTATTTTCACTGATTTGAGGAACCACCATACTATTCCCACAGCAGCTGCTCCATTTTATGGTCTCAGCAACAACGCACAAGGATTCCAGTTTTTCCACATCCTCACCAACACTTGTTATTTTCTGTTTTGTTTTTTCATGCTAGCTGTCTTATTGGGTGTAAGGTTTTCTTCTTTGTTTTGAATTGTGGTAGTGTTCCACTCATCTCTCTTGTTTCTACTCTTCTAGAACACACAGGAGTCCAAGCTCGAAAAGCTGGGAGTGGGTGAAGTCCTTCCTTGGCCACCCCTTTACTCTGTTCTCTTTTACTTGCCAGCTCCATTTCAGGGAAACTGAGAATAAACCTTGCTTCTCTGCTAGGTTCTGAGAACATGCAGTCATGGTTAGCACTATATTTTAGCCAGATTTAGCCACAAACACTTCAGAAATCCAAGAAAGTCATTTGACTTGTAACAGTTCCCTTAAAAGTGAAAGTGCAGTGTCTTCTGGACAGGATGCTAATAGCCTGACCAAAATGCCTTTTGGCCCCTATAATGATCCATACTTCCACTGCATCTCATTTTTATTGTTTGACTGTTAAGATGCGTGTCTCCCATTGATTAGATAAGGAGTACTGAGCCAGGGTGGAGGAGGAAGATGATAACATTAAAGACTTTTCGTTAAAGTTCCTGCTCTCTGAAGCTAGTCTTCACCCTCCAAATTCCCCTCAAGGAGATCCACTTAGTAACCATGTTCTTGGCAAGTGTTGACTCTTGTTTGAAAGTTTTCTGCTTTGAAAAAAAGTCTTTGAGATTTCTTTTTTCCCCTTCTGACTTTTTTTAAGCTCTGTTGTTAAGTGCCCTGGGCCAAATTCTCCCCTTAGTTACTATTTCTATGGCATTTGTATTGTACACATAAGCAAACCTTGAGTTTGGTTGTTACAAACTTTTAATAATAACAAATGACGTCTGTGTATTATTTTATATTGTAGAAAATAGTTGTATGGACATTTGCTCATTTGATTCACAAATACACAAAAAGTGCACAATAGGTAAAGTTGAAGCCATAGTTAGTCTTATTTTACACGCAAGGTAATTGAGATTCAGAGAGGTTAAGTGGCTAGTGGCTAGTCCAGGCCAAACAGATAAGTGTATGACTCAAACTCAGGTTTTCTGATTCTTAAATCTGTGCTAAGGAGAGTTTTGATTTTTCTTTTTTTTTAGTGTTATGGAATTATAAGTATGCATACAAAGATAGATTATATTATTTTCCTAACTTGTATTATGTTTCCAAAGGATATGAAAAGTAGGGAATAAACATAATTAAGAGAAAGTAGCCAAATTTATGAAATGCAGGAAACAGGTAAGAATCTTGCAAGAATTTGTGGAAGGAATATGATAGATTGCAGAGCACTTATATATTTTTACATTTTGGATAACCCCCAACACAGCATCTTGCACTTTGTGAGGGAGGGAGGGAGGGAGTAGGGAGGGAAGGGGAGGGAGGGAGGGAGGAAGGAGGGAAGGCGGGAAGGAGGGAAGGAGGGAAGGAGGGAAGGAAAGAAAAAACATAATTACTTAGGGTCCTAGATGAAGTTTGCAAGAATTCATTGTGACTAAAAGAACTTAATAAATGTTAAGTGAGAGGCCTCCCTGATGGTGCAAGGGGTTACATCTCAGCACATGAAGCTATCTGCAGTTGCAGCAGTGCGAGTTCAATCCCTGGCTAGGGAGTTGACCCACATGGCACAGCAGATCTCTCCTGTCTTGCCTGCTGCTCCCCTCAGCAGTGTATTTCAGTGGATTTGACTGTTCTGCTCCCCATTCTGGTGAATTATCTCACCTCCCACGCCTCTGTCCTGCACCCAGCTCTAGTGTTCATAAATAATTTTTTTCAAAAAATAAAATAAAAGCTAAATGAAAAAAGGAATTCAATAAAAAGCTTAATGAGACTTTCAATTACTTCTCCCAGGAAAAAAAAGTCTCCCTGGCTACCTGAGGCTCTCCTGTGCACCCGGAGGACAGGAAGAGAGGAGGAAAGAGATAAAGAGCTGGCTTTGATTTGCTATGACTCTCATTCCCAGCACCTGGGAATCACGTGGTTGATAATAGTGCAAAATTAAATAAACAACTTGTACTGAATTTTCTAATCTTTCATCATTGTTTTGATGTACACAGTGGTATTAATGACCCACTAATTGACCTGAATGTCTGAGGTCATTTAGAGTAGTGCCTGGCACACAGCAGGTGCCCCATAAATGTTATGGACAGAATAAATGAATATGAGGGGTCAACGGGAGCAGACAAGAGCAGCCTGACAGGCAGGGAGGCCCTGGAGAAAAGGCCATTCTATGTACTCCCTTTCCTAATTGCTATTAAAAAGTGGATCTTTGCAGTTCTGTTTATAATGGGTAAGATTTGGAAACAACCCAAATGCCCAAAAATAGATGACTGGATCAAGAGGATGTGGTGCATATACACAATGGACTGATTTCCTGCCTTACTGGTCGAGGAGCAATGGATTCATCTACTTGTCTTTATTGCCCTATAAGTTTTTGCCTCATGTATTTTGACTTTCTGTTGTTGGGTACATATAAACATTCAGGCTAGTTATGCTTTCTTGGAAGTTGTCCCTTTATAATTCTGGAAAGTCTCTCTACACCCAGGTTAATTTTATTTATTCTGAACTCTAAAATTGGTATGCAGTTTTAAAAAGAAAACTGGACTATAACTATTCCTTCTTCCATTTTTAACCTATCTCTGTCTTATACTTAAAGAGGTTTCTTATAGATAACAGATAGCTTGGTCTTTTTTTGTTGTTGTTAAATCTATTCTGACAGTCACTTTTAACTGGTATTATTTATACCATTCACATAAAAAGTCATTATTGGCAATAGTGGGGTCAATATGGACCATATTGGTAACTTTTCTGTTTATTGTACTAGTTTTATATATTTTTTAAAATCTTATCCTCTTTTTTCAACTTTTCTGGTTACAATTGAGCATTTTGTATAATTCCAGTTTCTCTACTCTGCTAGCATACCAATCATATTTCTTTTTTTTTTTGTCCTAGAATTTGCAAGTCCACTTTCAAAGAACACTATACAGCTTGTGAGCAGTGCAAGTAGCTTTTCAGAGTATTCCTGAACCATTCCTCCCATCTCTTTAAACATTGCTGTCACTGATTTTACTTATCTATGTACTATAATCATGCAATACATTGTTACTATTATTACTTTGAACAGTTAACTGTTAGGATTAAGAAAAATTAAAGATTTTTCTTCCTTTCACTTGTTCCTTTCCAATATTCTTCCTTTCTTTATGTAGATCTGAGTTTCTGATCTGATTTTCCTTCTCCCTGAAAAAATGCTTTTAACAACATTCTCTTACAGGCAGATCTGTTCTGGATGAATTCCCTCATTTTTGCTTGTCTGAATAGCCTGTGATTTTCTTCTTCACTTTGAAGGGGCATTTCACTGGCTATATAATGGGTCTGTGGGGTTTTTCTTTCAACATTTTAAATATTTCACTCTAAGCTCCTCTTGCTTGCTTGGTTTCTTTTCTTTTTCCTTTTTTAAAAAAGATTTATTTATTTATGCATACAAGAGCTGGGGCACAGGCCAGGGTGCCAGAGGTGAGAGGATTCACCAGAGACAGAGTGGGGAGCAGAACAGGCAGACAGACTGAAACACACTGCTGAGGGCAACAGCAGACAAGGCAGGAGAGGTCTGCTGCGCCATGTGGGTCAGATCCCTGACTGGAGGCAGGGATCGAACTCGTGCTGCAGTGACTGCGGTTTGCTTCATAGCTTAACACATTGCACCACCAGGGAGGCCCCGCTTGCATGGTTTCTAATGAAGAGTCAGATATTGCTATATTTGCTCTGCTATAAAGTGTTTTTCCTATTCTAACTTTCTTTCATGACTTTTTCTTTACCTTTGATTTTCTGTGGATGGAATATAATATGTTTAGGTATACTTTTTATTTTTTTTGTCCTTTTCCTGCTTGATAGTGTCTGAGCTTCCTGGATTTGTGTTTTCATATCTCATTATTTTGGGAAATTCTCAGTTATTATTAATTTGAATTATTACTGTCCTTTCTTTCTCCTTCTGGCATTCCAGCTAAGCATTTTACTTTATACATTTGTGTGTTTCCAATATGTTTTGCATAGTCTGTTCCTTTTTTAAAAAAAAAAAAACTTCTTTCTTTACATTTCAGCTTGGTACATTTTTATTGACATATCTTTGCTGTTTTTCTCCTTGGATGGCTCCAATCTACTTATGGGCCCTTCAGACATCTCTTTATTTCTTCTAACTTGTAGAAATTCCTTTTAATTTTTTTAGGGTTCCCATTGCTCTCTTTCCATTGCCTATTTATCCTTACATGTTGTCTACATTTTTCATTAAAGCCATTAACATTTCAAATGTCTGAGCAAATAATTTCAAAATCTGTACTACATCTTTCTTTTTAAATGGGACATGATATTTTGGATAATGAGAACTTCAGTAAACCAGACCTGCTATGTAGTTTATGGGAATCTGGCTAGAAATTATATTAAACAGCTGTATCTAATGTTTTCTGTAGTCTTAGATGCCAGCAGCTTCAGTTTCCTCTGGTGTCCTATTTTCTTTAGGTTTCCTTAAGATTATTTCAATGGAGTGTGTGTTTTATATGTCCTCTAGTTGTAGCCTGTTCTCATTAGGGTGGCGCACTGCGGGTTTGATGGTAAGGAATGGGGGAGGGAGGAAGCTCTATAATCTTTTTTTAAAGACTTATTTATTTATGCACACAAGAACTGGGGTACAGGCCAGAGGTGCGGGGGGTGAGAGGATTCACCAGAGACAGAGTGGGGAACAGAAGAGGCAGATCTACTGAAACACACTTTTGAGGGGAGCAGTGGGTGAGACAGGAGAGGTCTGCTGCACCATTAGGTCACCTCCCTGGCCAGGATTCAAACTCATGCTGCAGTGGCTGCGGATGCTTCATAGTGCGGTGCTTAACCCCTGGTGCCACCAGGGAGACCCCTCTATAATCTTATATAATCAGCCATTTAGTGGGTTTGGGTCTCTGGACTTTGATCATCAGAAATGTTTTTATCCTTTTTTTGTTCCCCTTACGAAAAACAGAAGACTAGAGGGGACTGGAGTTGTGTAATTGCTCTTCTGCCCACCTTAGACAAGGTTCTGCTCCAAGTAAATTGATCTCAATTATTTTCTGTATTCACCTCTCTCTCCAGGTTTTAAGGTAGTACCTTGTCCTCTGACGTCAGTTCTCTGGTTAAGTTAAGAAAAATCACTGACCTTCAAATTATTCAGCTTTTTTCTTGTAAAATCAGGGGTGGTGACTTCAAGAATTTTGTATGTTGGAGTCAAAACTAGATTTCTCTTACATCTTAAAAGACCTCCACTTACCTAAGCTCTCTTCCTTTTTGTAGAGTACTGAGAATGCTAAGACAGTAGATTACTGGAAAAGGTAATACAAGTGTTGGAATTCGAATATCATCCTTCTTAGTTCCTAACTCTTTATGTTATAAACGGTGTGCTTGTCAGATACATTCCTCCTTCCCCTTGACTATGTTATGATAGAAAAAAAAAAATTACTAAGCAAAGAGATCTGAACAAACTTGTCTACTCTGCCAAGGATTTCATTTAAACATGCACAAACAAGCTGGATAAATCAATGGCTTCCAAGTCTACAAGTGGAAGATGCAATTGCCGTGGTGAAAGTGAGCCTTTCATAGAATATATATGAATAGAGACAAAGGAAGGGGAGCCACTTGGCCAGATCTCAACATCTGACTAACTCAGTGATAGTTGATGAGTCACCGCTGTTTTCAGACAGAAAAAGTTGCTACTGAGCAATCTCTCTGGTGACCAATCAGCCTTGAGCCCAGAGGCTCAAGGTTTGGGGCAGAGGAATGGGGGGAGGAGATGGAACAATGAAAGGAGGAGCTGAAGGGTTTTATCTTTGGTGGCTTACACCAAAGATATTTTCTGTTATTCAAGCTGCCTTTCTTCTCTCTACTGAAGGCACTATATCTCTTCTGCCTCCCCAAAATAATTCAGTTTTCGATTTCTGCAAGTCTAACTTTCAGCTAATGGTCAGTTGTAATAGTCATGACCTTTTTGCAACCCTCACCAGAATATCTCAGAACATGCAAAAGATCTGACCTTCCAAGAAAGTATTTAAATTTTGACAAGCAACCCGAGAATGCAGATGCCACTAAGATAGTAACCTAAGAAATAGAGAGTATATATTTTAGATAGAGGTATGCCTCTATGTATGCCTCCCATAACTGTTGATAATCCTCCCTTTTAATAAAACTTACCCTTAAGCTCTTTCATTAGGGGGCAGGGGAAAGGATCAATATTAATCTCATTAGGACCTCCCTGGTGGCACAAGGAGTTAAGCACCACACTATGAAGCATCCACAGCCACTGCAGCAAGAGTTGTTCCCCAGCCAGAGAGGGGACCCACATGGCACAGCAGACCTCTCCTGCCTCACCCACTGCTGCTCCCCTCAGCAGTGTGTTTCAGTCGATCTGCCTGTGCTGCTCCCCACTCTGTCTCTGGTGAATCCTCTCAACCCCAAACCTCTGGTCTGTACCCCAGTTCTTGTATGCATAAATACATAAATCTTAAAAAAATATTAATCTCTTTAGAAGAAGAAAGCAGTTTGGGGGACAAAGGTACAATGCTAAAGGAGTATATCTCTATGACAGAAAACTTTAGAATATAGTCTACGGGCACCACGCTTCTCCTTAAGCAGATTGCCAAATACAATTACTCTATATAAGATTTGTCATGTTTAAACTGGTAGAGCATTTCTCAGAGAAATGGGGAAAATTTTAAATGACTTTCAAATGATTCTTTCACAATCATTTAAAAGTCAATGTGAGCTAACTAGTTTTACCTTTTTCCATTTCTATTTCATTTTTAAAGCAAAATTTGTCTACATTCAGAGAATGTTAGATTCCAGCTTACTTTTCTCTATTATGACTTTATTCATGTCTCTGCCAACATGACTTTGAAGTAGAACTTCTGAATCTCAATCCTAGACAAAAGCTCATATTGTAAAGGAAAAAAGACATCTTTATTTTTGACTAAAGAATGAATTCCAAGAATTTTTCATCACAGAGTGGGGAAGAACTCTGACATACTTGCCACCCATACACCTAGAAGCCAAAACCTATAAAAGTGTGTTTAACCCCAGGCATTTCTTTTCGAGAAGTGGCAGAAAACAAGGGTACCCATTTTGTGGTATTTTGCTATTGCAACCTGAATGGACGTAAAGAGAAAATCTTTTACTATGGGCCCCAGTAAATACTTACAGAATGGGAAAGATGAAATGGGCCACCGCAATACACATATTTGGAGGAAGACCTTTTCATGTAAGGAATATGGAGAATTGGAATGCTCTTTTTTTTTTGGGGGGGGGGGGCTATGTTCTGTCTGGGGNCTTTTTTTTTTGGGGGGGGGGGGCTATGTTCTGTCTGGAGTGGTGAGGTTAGGGTGAAGATGATGATGTGGAAAAGATAGTCCTGAGAGTTGTGCAGTGCACAACCTACACACTCATATATGGTGGCCATGCTGGTCTAAGTTCATCACAATAAGGAGGGCTTACCATGAATTCTAGCATGAAGATGGCCAGGCAACAAGAAAAGGACATAGATAAGCAATAAGAAAAGGGGTTAGCAGCTTGCAGAAGTCAAAAGGATGTATGGAGGGGCCTCCCTAGTGGTGCAAGAGGTTAAGGCACAGCACTATGAAGCTAACTGCAGCCACTGCAGCATGATTCAATCCCCGGCCAGGGAGGTGACCCACATGGTTCAGCAGACCTTTCCTGCCTTTCCTGCTGCTCCCCTCAGCAGTGTATTTCAGTCAGTCCATCCATTCTGCTCCCCACTCTATCTCTGGTGTGTCCTCTTACCCCCTACACCTGTGGTCTGAACCCCAGCTCTTATATGTACAAATAAATATTAAAAAAAAAAAAAAGGATGCAAGGAAAGACACCCAATGTAGGTTTGTGGTGGTAAGGGCCTAGCCAGAGGTAAGTAGGAGGAGAAACTGTGAATAAACAAAAAAGTGCATGTAGGACCTCCCTGGTGACACAAGGGGTTAAGAACCCCACGATGAAGCTCTCCACAGCCACTGTAGCATGAGTTTGATCCCCGGTCAGGGAGATAACCCACATGGTGCAGCAGACCCTCCTGCTGCTCCCCTCAGCAGTGTATTTCAGTAGATCTGTCTGTTCTGCTCCCCACTCTGTCTCTGGTGACTCTTCTCTCCAACCTCTGGCCTACACACCAGCTCTTATATGCATAAATAAATAAATCTTTTAAAAAAATAATTTTCAATAGAATATAGTCTAGGCTAACTAGAGACCTTTTCAAAAATAGGATGTGTGGAAGCCCACCCTTCTAGAAAATTCCTGAACTTATCAAACCATACAGAACATCTATCCTAAAACCCTGGCATCTGGAGAACAAGGGTGTAGGGCAAGACTCACCAGGGCCCTGGGCTGGTAAGGGCAGAGAAGGACAATACCCCACCTCTCTCCCCCACTTTTTTTTTTTAAAGATTATTTATGCATATAGGAGCTGGGGTGGGGGAGGTGATAGGATTCAGCAGAGACAAAGTGGGGAGCAGAACAAGCAGATCAACAGAAATGCACTGCTGAAGGGACCAGCAGGCGAGGCAGGAGAGGTCTGCTGTGCCATATGGGTCCCCTCCCTGGCTGGTGATGGAACTTGTGCTGCTGTGCCCCGATGCTTCACAGTGGGGTGCTCAACCCACTGCGCCACAGGGAGGCCCTATCCCCCTACTTCTTAATGTCTTTTACCACCTTATGCCTTATTTCCATCAAAACTTGCTGTCCCTGACTATGCCCTCTTTTATGTCTCTGACACACTTCACACTAATACGCAAAGGACACACGGAGTTCAGTTGTTCTCGCTCCATCTTACCTACATTGAAACAACTGATAATGCCTTCATTCCTGATTTTCAAACTGGAAGAAGAAGGAGGAAGGAAAAAGAGACTCTCTTTTTTGAAGGCTAGAGGAGAGATGGATTGTCCTTTGAAAAGCATATTAAATATTATAACACAAATGAAACTTTAAAGTCATACCAGGGACCAATACTGATGGGCAATTCATCTTGGCTGGCGGCCAAGAACTGAGGCTGATAAACCCCAAGAGCCTCAATCAGAGGCTAAGTTGGTGGAAAAACAGAGACTGAGAAGCAAAAGTGGAGTTTTAGCTAAGAGAGCAGAGGATTGAAATGATTGGGAATTTCTACCTTAATCTAAGAGGTAAGACTTAAATTCTACAGTTTCAGCAGACTGTCATCCATCCATCATTGGCCAGAGTCTTGCTGTCCCTCCCCCTCCACCTGATGGAGGATAAGAATAGAGAAACCTGGTGGCACAGTGGTTTAAGCAAGATACTATGAAGCAAACCGCAGCTATTGCAGCATGTGTTAGATCCCTGCCGCCGCGGGGGAGGTGACCAGCAAGACCTCTCCTGCCTGGCCCGCTGCTCCCCTCAGCAGTGGATTTCAGTCAGTCTACCTGTTCTGGTCCCCACTCTGTCTCTGGATCATTCACACTCCCCTTCCCCACACATATCTGACCTGTACCCCAGTGCTTGTATCCATGGACAAATAAGTCTTTAAAAAATATAGAGAGAGGAACCTAAAGGAGGCATCAACTGAAACCTGACTCAAACAAGGAGGTGGGCAGAGGGGCTAACAGGACCATAAACCCAGCTATAGAAATCAAGATCCTAGGCAGCAGTGCCTTATCACAAGGCATAAGACCCTAGAGAGTGTCAGACGCTGTAGGGAGCACTGGGAGAACAGACCTGAGGGGAAAGATATGGACATTGCCCACTGTGGAATGTCTGGTCTCCTTCTGGTTCTGCAGTTGTCCAAAACTGGCAACTCACAACAACGAGCCCCTCCCTACCAAAAGAAGAGGATAAAACCTAACGTTGGCCTCAGAATGGGGCAGCCATCCTCTGCCCACCTGTGACTATGCAGGTGTTCCTTTTACTCTTCTATCCCTTTTCTTAAAACACCTGCTCTTTTAGATACAACTAATGTCTCTGCCTCATAGAGAAACTTGCCTGAGGAACTCACCCAACGTAGCTGAAAGGGGAGCTCTGGTAAAACCTTTCCCAGAGCAAACCCAAGAAACACACTCTCCAAACCCACTGACTCCAGAAACGACCTCACACCCTCAGAGGTAATTGTATTCTTCAGCCACTTCCATTTGAAGCTTCCCTTGTTCTTTCTTCCGGTTTTCTCAGTTCTTTGAAGTCTGACCTTCCTTTTCCCTTGGGGATGACTTTTCTCTTTGACTGACATGTGGGGAGTAGGGATAGGGTCTCTGTGGGATCTCTTTTGTTTTTAATTTCATGGTGCTGATTAGCTAAGAATGAAACATTTGTCCACAGTTTCATGTGGAAGTTAATAACAGAACGCATCACACCAAGTGGAAGAAAGCTCTAAAAAAACCCACACAGAGAGAGCAAATACCTTTAACTGTCAAAGGAACAGCAACTGTGCATCTAACTGACTGAACATGGGAATAGTCTCAAAATTCTATATTCAGTGCCTAGAAATACTATAAATCAATAACTGGTAATTTGCTTGTTTTTCTTTGCATGTGTAGATGCTTAAACACTTTATTGTCTTTTTCTTTTATATTGATTATTTTTTTCCCCTTTCATCATTGTAGTCTCCAGCCACCATATCACCTGTGATCCATCACCACAGTTCCTTTGTGCTCTTCCCTTCTATTTGACCCCTCTCCCTCTCCCTCATTTGCTCTATGCCTCAGATCTACGGTCAGTTTGCTAGTTTTGACTTTTTCTTGACCTTTTGTTTGGTTTCTCTATATTCCACATATAAGTGAGACCATCCAGTATGTATCTTTTTCCTTCTGACTTACTTCAGCTAGCATAACCCCTTCCAGCTCCATGCATGTTGCTGCAAATGGCATGAATGACAATTTATTTTTTTACGTGTGAAAAGGCCCTCAATTTGGTCAACAAGCAGGCTATACATTTACACACATCCATCATCTTTTCCTTAAAAGCAAAAGATGTATTATCAGTTAATTTTTAATTGGCTCTATCTTCTGTAATTGTTATATTTTTCAATGCAAATTCCTGTTATCTTGAGCATCTCCAGGTAGTTACAGAATACAAGTAGGTGCCCAGAGGGAAGCATGTAGATTTTTGAATTAGAAACTGTCAATTCCAGGACCTCCAAGGTGATGCAAGGGGTTAAGTCACAGCACTGTGCAGTTGTCACCAGTCACTGCAGCATGAGTTTGATCCCCAGCCAGGGAGCTGACCCACATGGTGCAGCAGACCTCTCCTGTCTCGCCCACTGCAACCCTCAGCAGTGTATTTCAGTCCGTCTGCCTGTTCTGCTCCCTACTCTGTCTCTGGTGAATCCTCTCACTGCCCCACCACACCTCTGGCTATATACCAGTTCTTGTATGCATATATAAATAAAAATAAATCTTAAAAAAAAAAGCAACTCTCGTTTCCAGTGTTTTTCCTTGCTGGCTGTTGTGTTGGGGAAGAATTAATTTAAAAACTTGTGGTCCTCAATTTCTTTACCAAACTAAGGTTTAAAGTATAACTTATTTACAGGGCTTTTGAAAGACATAAAAGCATATTCTCCAGTGGTAAACAGCTTTACTGTCCATTCCATAATCCAAGCGAGAAATTTAAGAATGTTCCTAGTATCTCCTGTTCTCTCATGCCTTGTATTTAATCCAGAACAAATCTAGTAGCTTCAATCTTCAAAATATATCTCAGATTTTTCGCTCATCTCCACTGTTATAGTTTTACCACTATATAGTCATCATGGTAGTGTGAGTCTCTTCCATGGTGCCCCCACTTTGACCCTTGGTATCCCCACCCATCCCCAAATCATTGTCCACATAACAGTATGTTTTAAAAGTGTAAAGTATGCGGGCCTCCCTGGTGGCGCAGTGGGTTAAGTAACGCACTATGAAGCAAACCGCAGCCACTGCAGCAACGAGTTCGATCCCTGCTGCCGGCTGGGGAGGGACCCACGTGGTGCGGCAGACCTCTCCTGCTGTGCCCGCTGCTCCCCTCAGCAGTGTACTTCTGTTGATCTGCCTGTTCTGCTCACCGCTCTCTGTGATGAATCCTCTCACCTACCTCTATACCTCTGGCCTGTACCCCAGTGCTTCTATGCATAAATAAATAAATCTTTTAAAAAAAAATAAAAAAAATAAAAGTGTAAAGTATGCTTTGCTTCTGCTTAAACCTTCTTGATGACTCCCCACTGTATTTTTAATATGACATTTTATTAAGATATAATTCACATAGCATACAATTTGCTCTTTTAAAAGTATACAAGTTAAATGGAAAGCTGTATGGACTTCCCTCAAAAGACTAAAAAATGGATGTACCATATGATCCAGCAATTCCACTACTAGGAATCTACCCACAGAACATAAAAGCACTAATTTGAAAGGAAACTTGTCCTTCTTATAGCCTGGTGATAGGTCCCTTATCGGATATATAGTAATGATGTTTTCCTTTATTCAGTGGGTTACCCTTTCACCTTTTATTTATTTATTCATTTTTTAAAAAGATTTATTTATTTATGCATACAAGAGCTGGGGTACAGGCCAGAGGTGTGGGAGGTGAGAGAATCCACTAGAGACAGAATGGGGAGCAGAACAGGCAGATCTGCTGAAACACACTGCTGAGGGGAGCAGCGGGCGAGGCAGGAGAGGTCTGCTGTGCCATGTGGGTTCCCTCCCTGGCCGGCAGCAGGGATTGAACTCATGCTGCAGTGGCTGCGATTTGCTTCATAGTGTGTTGCTTAACCCATTGTGCCACCAGGGAGGCCCCCTTTTCACCTTTTAAATGTGTCTTTCAAAACACAAGTTTTTAATTTAATAAAATACATCCTAGTTTTGTTTTGTCACTTGTGTTATATTTCAGAGACCATATCCTAATCAAAGGTCACAGGAATACACTCCTACTTTATACAGGTTTTTGTAGTTTTAGTGCATGCATTTAATTCTATGATCCATTTTGAGTTAATTTTTGCATATGGTTTGAGACAGAGACTCAGTTTTACTCTTTTGCATATGGATATCCAGTTGGTTGTTCCAGTTCCTTTAGATAAAAATGTCTGCTTCCCCCAACCCATTAAATCACCTTGGCACATTTGTCAAAAATCAATTGATCACACACACAAACGTTTGCTTCTGGATTCTCTACCTAATCTCATTCAGTGGTCTGTGCTAGCGCAAATATTACACTGTCAGAATTACTTTAACTTTGTAGAAAGTTTTGAAATGAGGACGTGTGAGTCCTCTGACTTTGTTCTTTTTTGAAATTGTTTTGACTATTCTAGGTCTTTTGCATTTCCATATGAATTTTAGAACCTGCTTGTCAATTTAAAGAGTTTTTTTTTTTTACAAAAGCAACTGTGATTTTGATAAAAATAACATTGACTTGGTAGGTCAACATATATATTGTTTATTGCCATCTTAAACATTTTATCTTCTAAGCCATGAACACAGGATGTCATGAACTTTGAATTTATTTAGGTTTTTCTTTTCCAATAGTGTTCTGTAATTTTCAGTGTACAAGTTTTGTCCGGCTTTTGTTAAATTTCTTCCTAAGTATTTTATTCTTTTTGATACTATAAAAAGAGGGATAGTTTTTTAATTTATATTTTTGATTATTCTATTATACAGAAATAAATTAGATTTTTGTATGCAACCCACTTTGCAAAACATGATTATTAATCCTAGTGGGGGTTTTCCTTGCATGTGTATGTATATGTGAATCCCTATAAAAAACACTCTTTATATAAAAAATGCATATTAATTCAAAAGGACATCTACACCCCTATGTTTATTGCAGTAAAATTTACAATAGGTCAGTTACTGTAAATACCCAAAATGCCCAAAATGAACCCAAATGCCCAAAAATAGATGACTGGTTCAAGAAGATATGGTATACTTACTCAATGGAATATTACTCAGCAATCAAAAAGGATACACTCATGCCATTTGCAGTAACCTGGATGGAGCTGGAAAGGATTATGCTCAGTGAAATAAGTCAGAAAGAAAAAGAAAAATACAAATATTTCACTTACGATGGAATGTAGAGGAACCAAATAAGGGGTCAGGAGGGAAAAAAAAGAAAATAGAATAAAAATATAATTTATAATAAAGTAAAAATCAAAATCACCAGGCAAATATAGATCAGAAACATTCAGTAGGGGAGGAGGATGGAGTAGGATCAGGACAGGGGTGGGAAGAGCACAAGGGACTATGGTGGTGGTGCATGGGTGAACTGGCGGTGGGAATTTCATGGGGGAACATCATACATTGTACAAACATGAAGGATGATGTAATACATATATATTTAAAAAATAAAAAACCATGTAAGATTTGTTAATAAAGACAGTTTTTTTTTTTTTTTCCAATTTGGGTGCTTTTTGGTTTATTTTCCTTGGATAAATCTTCCACCATGATGTTGAATAGAAGTGGTGAAGTGGGCCTCCCCTGGTGGCGCAGTGGGTTAAGCAGCGCACTATGAAGCAAACCGCAGCCATTGCAGCACGAGTTCGATCCTTGCTGCCAGCCAGGGAGGGGGACCCACATGGTGCGGCAGACCTCTCCTGCTGTGCCCGCTGCTCCCCTCAGCAGTGTACTTCTGTTATCTGCCTGTTCTGCTCCCGCTCTCTGTGGTGAATCCTCTCGCCCCCCCCCACCTCTGGCCTGTACCCCAATGCTTGTATGCATAAATAAATAAATAAATCTTTAAAAAAAAAAAAAAAAGAAGTGGTGAAGTGAGGATTCTTTTCTTGTTCCTGCTTTTAGGGGGTGAAACATGCAGTATTTTACCACTAAGTATAACAACAGCTGTGAGTTTTTTCATAGAAGGACTTTATCAGGTTGAGAAAATTCCCTTCTATTCTGTTTGTTGAGAGTTTTTTTTTTTTAAGATTTATTTATTTATGCATACAAGCATTGGGGTACAGGCCAGAGGTGCCAGGGGTGAGAGAATCCACCAGACAGAGTGGGGAGCAGAGCAGGTAAATCAACCAAAGTACACTGCTGAGGGGAGAAGCAGGCGAGGCAGGAGAGGTCTGCTGCGCCATGTGGGTCCCCTCCCCAGCCAGCGGCAGGGATCGAACTCTTGCAGCAGTGGCTGCGGTTCATAGTGCATTGCTTAGCCCACTGCGCCAGCAGGGAGGGCCCCGTTTGTTGAGAGTTTTTATCATGAAAAGGTGTTGGATACTCCCATATTATTTCTGTGCCAAGGTGATAACGTGCTTTTAGTCCTTTTTACTAATGATATCATGTAAAGTCAGTAAAACTGATTTTTACTGGTTAAAAAAACCTGGTGTTACTGAGATAAGTCCTACTTGGTCGTGGTGTGTAATTATCATTTTAAGTTGCTGTATTGGGTTTGAGGATTTTTTTTGTTGAGGATTTTTTGTATTTATATTATAAGGGATATTGGTTTAGGTTTTGCTTTTTTGTTGTCAGGGTAGTACTAGTCTTATATAATTAATTAAGAAGCAAGTATCTCCTCTACCACTTTTTTGAAAAAGTTTTTCAAGGATGGATGTTAATTAATACGTAAATGTTTGGTAGACTGTGATAATGATATTACTTGAGTTGTTGCTTTTATTGTGGCAAGGTATTTTGCTTGTTTTTGGTTTTTTACTAAATCTTTTATCAATTATAGGTCTGTTCAGATTTTCTGTCTTACTGAGTCGATTTTGGTAGTGTGTAGTTTTCTAGAAATTTGTCTGTTTCATTCATTGTTATCTAATTTGCTGTCATAGTCATAGTATTTCCACATGCTTCTTGATTTTTCTAAGTTGGTAGTAATATACCTAATTTCATTTCTGACTTTATAATTTGAGTCTTCTCTCTCTCTTTCTGCTAAGTGTCAGTTTTGCTAATCATTCACCCACTGAATTTTACATAAAATGCAAACTCTTCTTGTCCTCTTAGATTCCACATAAGAGTCCCTGATCTATTGTTCCAAAATCAACTTGTGTCTCTGCCATCTCTCGGTCCACTTAACCGCACTAGCATTCTTTAAGTTCTGGAATACATCAGTTTCTTTGCCAGCTTGACATTTTTGCATTAGTTGCTTCATCTGCCTGAAAAACCCTTTTCCTTATGTCTTGCTTGACTGGCTTTTCCTCACCCATCAAAACTCAAATGTAATAAGCCACATTTGGAGCACAAATGTATTGTTGACATCCTACTTTATTAATTGCTTATAGTGTCCTCACCACTGTATACCTAATAATTAACACAGTGTCTAGCTCAGAGTAATAGTTCAAGCAATTTACATTGTATAGAATTAAAAGGGAAGATAAAACCAGAACCCAGGAATGTCTAAAGTACTATAAAAATTGTACAGCATTCTTTGTGGATTTGCTTTTTTTTAAAAAAAGCGATTTATTTATTTATGCATACAAGAGCTAGGGTGTAGGACAGAGGGGCCAGGATGGAGAGCAGTGAGACGATTCACCAGAGACAGTGGAGAGCAGAACAGAAAGATTGTCTGAAATACACTGCTGAGGGGAGCAGCGGGTGAGACAGCTAACCATGTGGGTTAGCTGCCTGGCTGGGGATTGAGCTCATACCCCAGTGGCTGGCGATGAGAATTAACCCCTTCTGCCACGAGAGGGGCCCCGGATTTGCTTATTATTAGAAATTAGATAATTTCACTCTTTCAGAAACCTAAAAGTAGACAGAAACCATTAGACACAAGTGGGTCCTGTCTAATGCATAATATTTTCATTTGACTATAGTTAATTTTTTAAATATTTTGGTATATTCTTGAACATCTTCACATGCCAAAGGAATTAATTGTTAAGAAGTACTTAGTTTTGATCTTGTGATTTGTACACAGGTGAGCTCATGATGAAAAGTAAACCTTTAAAGTATATCCATTCATGTATTAAGTGACATTTATTGGGTACTAAGTATGTACCAGACATTTGCGAAGCACATAGGAGTCAGAGACTAATAAAAAAAAAACCTTGTGACTTCTGAGTCTAGAGAAGGCACAAGGACTCCCTGTAGATGACAATAGGGACGGGGACAAAATGATGGTGATGCTAGGAGAGGAGCAGCAGGACAGAGAGAAGATGATAGCGGCATCCCTCATGATCAGGGAAATGCAAATCAAAACCACAATGAGATGCAGCACTATTTACAATAGGTAAGACTTGGAAGCAACCCAAATGCCCAGAAATAGATAACTGGGTCAAGAAGATATAGTATATATGCACAATGGAATACTATTCAGCAATCAAAAAGATAAACTAATGCCATTAGCAGAAACATGGATGGAGCTTGAAGGGATTATACTCAGTGAAATAAATCAGAAAAGAAAAAAAAAATGAGACAGTTTCACTTATAGGAAGAATATAGATGAATCAATCAAAGGATCAAAGAAAAAATAATAATAAAAAATACAACAAAAATAAGCAGACAAGTATAAATCAGAGACATTCAGCAGGGGGCAGGGAGGGAGAGGGATCAAAAAGAGGGAAGGAAGAGCATAAGGGACTATGGTGATGGTGCACAGATGACTTGAAGGGACTGCACCTGAGAAAACATTGTAAGAAAATGAACAATGGTGTAAAATATATATAAATAAATAAATATTTTTTTTAAAAAAATGACAATGGTGTAAACTGGAGTGGCAAACTTAGTGCTTCAGGAGCCAGGTGGACTTATGAGAAATGAAAAGTGATGGAGTCCAGGGCCTCCCTGGTGGCGCAGTGGGTTAAGCAACGCACTATGAAGCAAACCGCAGTCACAGCAGCGCAAGTTCGATCCCCGGCCAGAGAGGGAACCCACATGGCCCGGCAGACCTTTCCTGCCATGCCAGCTGCTCCCCTCAGCAGTGTGCTTCGCTTGATCAGCGTGTTTCGCTCCCCGCTCTGTCTCTGGTGGATCCTCTCACTCTCCCACCCCCCCCCCCCACATCTCTCCCTGTACCTACCGCATTTTTTGTATGCGTAAATAAATAAATCTTTTTTTTTAAAAAAAAAAAGAAAAGTGATGGAGTCTGTATCCAGGGGAGATGGCATGTTCTACTTGAAGACATTTACATGCCAATTAGAAACAAAAATAGGGCCTCCCTGGTGGTGCAGCGGGTTGGGCGCTGCATTGTGAGGCATTTGAGGCATAGCAGCTCGAGTTCGGTCCCCGCCCAGGGAGGTGACCCACATGGCGCAGCAGACCTCTCCTGCCTTGCCTGCTGCTCCTCTCAGTAGTGTACTTCAATTCACCTGCCTGTTCTGCTCCCCACTCTGTCTCTGGTGAGTCCTCTCACCCTCCTCTACTCTGGCCTGTACCCCAGCTCTCATACACATAAATAATAAATATAAAAAAAAAAAAAAGAAACAAAAATACAGTGACAACCAGACAAAATACTTCCTCAGCCTTGTTGACTGGCCAACAGTGTGAGCTGAGCAAAGCCAGTGGGGAGAGGAGAGGAGTGTTAAGGCCAGAGCTGCCGAGCTGGAGTGGGCTAGGACTTGACTAGAGATGGCTGCGCCATCGCTCCCAGCTCCATGTTCTCTGAGGTCAAGTTGGCAGCTTGAAATGAGTCACGGTGAAGGGTGTATTTACCCACGGAAATCAGCAAATGCCACAAATCAGGGCTGTCTGCCAATCCCCGTTGGCACTGAAAAGAGCGAGCAGGAGAGATTGGAGTGCAGACTTACTCCCAGAAGTTGATATATTTTTGGTTTATCCCACTGACTCACATTTCTGTTAACATCCCCAACTCCTAAAAAAATAAAAGAATGAACTGGCTATAATTCCTTTGTTAGGTTATTGGTAGCCAACACTCAATGTAATAATAATAGTTAAAAAAAAAAAAAACACTAGAGATGTACTCTTATTTGAAGAAAGAAAAATAATTTTATTTAAGTTTCTGAAAATGCTCGCTTCTTCCATTAAAGATATATTAGGGGGCCTCCCCGGTGGCAGAAAGGATTAAGTTGCAGCACTATGAAGATTCCTGCAGTCACTGCAGCACGAGTTCAAGCCCGGGTCAGGGAGCTGACCCACATAGCACAGCAGACCTCTCCTGCCTCACCTGCTGCACCCCTCAGCAGTGTATTTCAGTCGAGCTGCATGTTCTGCTCCCCCATACTGTGAATCCTCTCACCCACCAACCACACACCTCTGGCCTGCATCCTAGTTCTTGTATGCATAAATAAATAAATCTTTAAAAGACTAGAAAAATTTATAAGAAATATTATATTAGAAGCAGGATATTCTTTATTTGGTCTTATTCACATCAGGATTAACACATAGTAGAATGTACCTTATTTAAAAAATAAGTGAAGAAGCAAGCAAACCAGTAAAATGGGTTCAACATGAAGGTAATAAGTTTCTTTTTTAATGTATATTTTTAGATTGAAAAAACTCATCTGAAGTCTGTGGGGATGATAGGAACCAAATATCTTCTTTAATTACAGGAAATCAACTGTGACTTTCATTTTTGGCAGCTGACTGCTATTTACACTCTGACACTGAGAAATTTCTCTTGTTCAGCTTAAATCTCCCAATTTGAGTTAGGAGAACTCAGACAAGCTCGCTTTATTTCCAGCATAGTGCTACTCGCAGGTCCTTAACTTAATATTTTTTCTAATTCTACTTCCCACCTGAAGAATGTGATGATGTAATTTATAATCAGATTTTTAGGACGGGGGAAACCTTGGAAATTGTTGTATCCATAGCAACAGATAGATTTCAGGTAGTGCCTGGAGTCTGTTCCAATTCAGCAAGGAAAGTGAGTCCATTGCATTAGCAACATCTGCCTTTAATACAGAAGGGGAAGAAGACATCACTCACTCATCCACACTAGCTAGTTCTGAGCTAGTCCAATCTCTTTATTATACTTATTAAAAATCAAAGCTGTTATCGATTAAGAACTTTCCTGAAAATCAGTGGTCTAGCTAGGGTTTACTGGCCCATTTACTTGGAATTGTTCTTAAATAAAATTTCTCTTGTCACACCACTCAGTTGTTCTAATACCTGTCAAAACATGGGTTTCTCCTTCCCAATTCCACTAATCTTGCCTGTTTTTTAAGGGTCCTTTACTTGTCTTCTACCCTTAATAACTCTATTTCTACTTCCAGTTCATTCTCCTAGATCTACTACATTGCTAGAGATCAATTCTCAAACACGAATATGAAATTACCATTCCGTGTTTAAATACTTTGATGATGTCAGTGCCTTCTGACAGTGTGCTTGTTTTTGCTCATCCTGTAGCTCACGTCCCATCTGAAAAAACCCTAATCATTCTTCAGACCAGTTAAAATGTCACCTCTTCCAGGAAACTTTCCAGAATTCTTCCTATTTCCTGAATTAATCAGTCCATAAGAGCAAGACCTCAGGGTTGAACATTCACCTTCATGACATGATGCCAGGGTACTACACCACTGTAGAAATCCCAGACACAGTTTTTTGTTACTACTTTTTCTACTCTTTAAGAAAATCACGACTGAGGGGCCTCCCTGGTGGCCCAAAGGTTAAGTCTCGGTGCTGTCTCCATGATGGCACACCCTGGAAGTCTGAGTTTGATCTCCCACCAGGCAGCTCACCCACATATAGGTTAGACCTCTCCTGTCTCACCTTCTGATCCCCTCAGCAGTGTATTTCAATAAATCTCTCTGTTCTACTTCCTACTCTGTCTCTGGTGAAACCTCCCTCGCACCTCTAGCCTACACCCCAGTTCTTCTCACAGAAATAAATAAATAAAACCTTTAAGGCCTCCCTAGTGGCACAAGGAGTTAAGTCTCAGCACAATGAAGCTATCTGCAGTCACTGCAGCACGAGTATGATCCCCGGCCAGGGAGCTGACCCACATGGTGTAGCAGACCTCTCCTGTCTCACCCCGCTGCTCCCCTCAACAGTGTATTTTAGTCCATCTGCCTGTTCTGTTTTCCTTTCTGTCTCTGATGAATCCTCTTACCCTCAAAAACCTCTGACCTATAACCCAGATCTTATATGCATAAATAAATCTTAAAAGAAAAAAGTCTTTAAAAAATAATAAAAATAAATAAATAAAAATGTGTCTGCAAATGATACCTAAATCAATAACCTAAAATTCAGGAAATAAAATCTTATGTATACTTTCTTTATCTAAGCATTATTTCTACTAATGAAAAACAAAATACGAAAAACTCACCCATTACAAAGGTGGTTCTATAGCTTGAAGTATATGATGAAGTGTGATGCGATCATTTAAAATTATGTTCATGAGTAGTTTTTAACATCATGACAAAATGCTGATGATGTGATAATAAGGGGAGAATGCAAAGTGAAATGTGTGTATACAATACTGTTTTATGCCTTGGAACAAGACTAGGGAAATTACAGCAGACTGACTCTGTATATTAAATTATGGGCAATAGTTTTCTTTTTTCTGTACTTTCAGTTTTTGTTAAGATCACTTATTCTTATAGTAGGACTTTACTGAAGTAAAATTATGTTGAGTAAAATACCTATGTTTTAAGGTAAATTTTTCAAATATAAGAATCAATTAATGCATGTATAGCTACATTCCATACGATCACCTTCCATATAAAGATCAGGCATATTTCCATCACCCCAGAAACTTCCCTCCTATCTCCAATTAATACTCACCAACCTTTAATCTGACTTTTATTACCTTAGATTAGTTACTCTTGCTCTTGAACTTTATATAGATGGAATCATGCAGTATATATATGTGTGTGTGTGTGTGTGTGTGTGTGTATCCTTTAGTGTATATACTTTAGTAGTGTCTGACTTCTGGGGCCTCCCTGGTGGCACAAGGGGTTAAGTCTCAGCACTATGAAGCTATCAGCAGCTACTGCAGCACGAGTTCAATCCCCAGCCAGGGAGGTGACCCACATGGTGCAGCAGACCTCTCCTGTCTTGCCTGCTGCTCCCCTCAGCAGTGTATTTCAGCCGATCTGCCTGTTCTGCTCCCCACTCTGTCTCCGGTGAATCCTCTCAACCCTTCACCCATACCTCTGGCCTGTACTCCAGTTCTTGTATGCATAAATACATAAGTCTTTTTTAAAAAAGTAGTGTCTGATTCTTTCACTCAACTTGATGTTTTCAGAAGTCATCTATTTTGTTGTCTCAGTAGTTATTGTTTACTGATGAGTGGTATTCTATCGTGTAATTTTACCACAATTTGTGTATCTGTTCTCCTTCTGATGGTCATTCTGGTCATTTCCACTTTGGCGTTATCATGGATGAGACTGCTATGACATTGACATGCAAATCTTTTTGTGCACATATGCATTATTCAAGGGAGCACTGTTCAAAAGAGTGCAAGCTGTAAGCGGATGTATGTTTGGTTTATTAGAAACTGTCATAGAACTTTCCGTAGTTATATTCACACCATCAATGTAGGAAAGCTCCATCTCCCCGACATTTCTGCCATATGTTCTTATCAGTCTTTTAAGTTCTATTCATTCATTCTGGTCTGCAATGTTCTCTCACTGTGGTTTTAATCTGACAATTATTTTGAGGACCTTTTCATGTGCTTTATAGCCTTTTGATTCTCTCCTTTTGTGAAGTGCCAATAGTAAGCTTTAGTATACTGCTTATTTTTTTAATGGAATTTTATTTTAATTTTTATTGGCATGTTGGAACTTTCGTGTGTGTGTGTGTATTCTGGATAGACAGTCCTTGTTATCTATATATATACTCACACTACTAATATTCTCTCCAAGTCTGTATCTTTTCACTTTCTCAATTTTGATGAAGTCCAATTTTCAATTTTGTCTTTTATGCCCTTTGTGTCTTGTCAAAGAAATCATTGTGTACTCAAAAATCATGAAAATATTTATTTATGATTTTCCTAGAAGTTTTAAGATTTTATCTTATCATATTCAGATACCTGGGTATTTTTTTTTCCAACCATCAGGCTGAAAACAATTTAAACTTAACCAAAGAAGTACAAAATGGTAGGTTGCTAGTGAGTTTATCCATTATTTAGTTTGGGAAATATTGAAACTTTGGCACCTGGGTGGAAGAACAAGCACTATGAGTCTCTAGAACATTCTGATCCTGACTATGGCCCCACAGATGAGCATACTTGGATATTATTGCACTTAAAGATTTGGGGGGAAGACTTAAGGAGTGTGTGTGTGGAGGGCAGGAGAAGTTCGAGAATCAACAGAACTATGTAACAATTAGGCTTCAAGTGATCCCCTCCCCAGGGGGGTCAAACCAGCTTTTAGATTCAAACCAGCTCTTAGACTTTTCTCCAGTCAGTGTAAGTTCTGGTGAAAGCCAAGGGCAGGCACTGACAGTCCCTCACATACATACCTCCAGAGCCAGGAGGCATGGAAGAGAGGCAGGGTGGGGCAAGCAAAGGAGAACCATATCATTAGTTATGATGAGCTGGCTTGAAATGGATGTTACTCATCTCTCCAATGTGGACAAAGATTGAGAAAGATGACCAGAATTCAAGGCTACAAATTCCTAAAAGGTTGCTAGTGAAAAAACTGTCACCTCATGGGAGTTTTTCAAGGGAGGTCTATGCACAGTGGAGAAGATGCAGCAACACTTCATGCCAATAATGGCTTTGGGCTCTCAGCATTGTCCTCTTTTTTTTTTTAATATTTATGTTTTATTTTATATTTTTATTTATTTATGCATACTAGAGCTGGGGTACAGGCCAGAGGTGCAGGAGGTGAGAGGATTTACCAGAGGCAGAGTGGGGAACAGAACAGACAGAGTGACTGAAATACACTGCTGAGGGGAGCAGCAGGCAAGGCAGGAGAGGTTTGCTGCACCAGGTGGGTCAGCGGATGCTTCACAGTGGATGCTTCACAGTGTGGCACTCAACCTGCTGCGCCACCAGGGAGGCCCCAGAATTGTCCTCTTAAGCTAGATTTGATTTGGTTTGTTGTAGGGTCTTTTCTTGCTCGTTTGGCTTAAGGCTCACACTGTAGACAACAGAGTAACTTCCTTGGCCTTCTTCCCAAAACCAGAATGATAAACATGTGTCACATGCATGACCACTCTCATTTTTGTGACTGTAGGGGATACTGTGGCATGTTACCCAGATCCTCCGCCTGGGACCCGTGCACTCATTTGCTCAGCTGCGAGGAGTGTTGCTTGCTGGTGGCTCCTGACTCCTGGTTGCACTCTTACCAAGGATAGCTTTGGCCAAACAGAACTGCCTTACCCAAGGTTACAACCCTCCTGGGTCAATGTTGGGGAGAGTTGGGAGAAGGGATTAATGCTAAGCCTTGACACTTTTCTTTCATTTCAAAAAACCCGGGTCTAAATATCTCCATGAGGGCCTCCCTGGTGGCGTAGCGGGTTGAGCGCCTCACTGTGAAGCATTTGCAGCACTGCAGCACAAGTTGGGTCCCTGGCCAGGGAGGGGTCTCACATGGCGCAGCAGACCTCTCCTGCCTGGCCCGCTGCTCCCCTCAGCAGTGTGTTTTGGTTGATCTGCCTGTTCTGCTCCCTACTCTGTCTCTGGTGCATCTTCTCATCTCCCAATGACTCTGGCCTGGACCCTAGCTCTTGTATGCATAAATAAATAAATCTTAAAAAAAATATCTCCATGATATTGACTAAGATTTTGCTGCAACTGTGATATCTCATACCACATCCCTCATGTCATTGAGACCAAGTGTTGGTCTCAAGAATACTCCCTAATACACCTCTTACAAGTCATTCTCTTGAATTTCATAGTCTGTTTCTGTGGAATCCCCCTAAAACAGTGGTTAATTAATTACATAACTTGTTTTTCTTGCTGATCTTGGATGCATCTTAAAGGTCTTTTCCCCAACAGCCCTCTAAATAACTGTAGAAAAACAGGTGGTGTGATAAACAAGTTGAAACCTATTTATTTTAATAGGTTTCAACCCTTATTTTAATATCAGTCCTCTATATCTTAGTGTTCTGGTGGCAAGAAGAGACAAGGAGAGACATGCCTACAGAAAAGTGCACTAAGGGAAGAAGCGAGATACTTGAATCTAAAGTCTCAAGCTAAGCCTATTTAAACTTCTTTCCCTAATTGTCCAAAAGAGCGCCAGTGTGGAAGACAGCCCTGGGACAGTCACACATGTAAGGAAAACTAATCCAAAAGGGTCAGTCCAAGAAGAAGACGTGCCACTTATTCTTCAACAGTTTCACTGTCTAACACAACAAATTCCCACCCCTCACACCAAAGTCACAAAACATCCTTGGTCGTGACCATGGATGGTCACCATGGAGACCATGGATGACCATGGATGATCTCTCCTTAGAGGCCAACATGGACTGAAATCTGGGGACCTGGGGCCCATCCCTAACATGTCCATGGAAAGCTATTTAGTTTAGGTGAAGATACTGGATATTAGTAAGATCATTTAAAATAAAGAAAATATTCTCAGCCTCTTTCTTGGTCTAATGTATGAATCTGTGCACAGGAATCAGGCTGAATATAGATTAAATTGCTATTGGTGGTGGCGATGATGTATATCATCTGAATTGTCCCTTGCCTTGTCTCTGTGATAATTAGATGTAGAGAAAAGCATAATAGAGCAGGTAAGAAGGGAAAATGGAGACAAGAGAACACCAAAATCATGGATGGCCAAGTGACAGTTGCAAGGACAGTGGGCAACATAAGAAATGTTCTCATAGTTTTCATGAGCCAGACATTTCTGGGTCTTAGATATTAGGACATACTTGCCTCATTATAGGACATTGATTAAATCCGCTGCTCAGGATTTCATCAGGCTAACATCAAGTTGTTCAACATCACTAACCACTGGGGAAATATAGATGAAAATATAATAGGATATTATCTCATAATAACTATCAAAAAGGGAAGAGAAAACAAGTGCTGGTGAGGATGTAGAGAAAAAGGAAACTCTTGGGTGCTCTTGTTAGGAAAGTAAAGTCTTAGAGCCATTCTGAAAATCAGTATGGACAATCCACAAAAAAATCACAAGCAGAACTATCATGTATTCTGGCAAACCCACTTAGGTATCTACCCTAAAGAAATGAAATCACTATCCTAAAGAGATATCTGGAATCCCATTTTTTGTTGCAGCATTGATCATTATATGTAAGATCTGGAAACCATCTAATCCTCCATTAACAGATGACTAGATGAGGAAAATGTGTGACACACACGCACATACACGGAATATTATTCGGTCATAAAGAAGAAAGAAATTCTAGCATTTGTAATAGCATAGATCATTAGAATCTTGAAGGCGTAGAATCTTGAGGGCATTATACTAAGTGAAATAAATTAGACAAATGCTCTATAGACAATTGTCTATTTCTCACTTAGATGTGGAATTTAAATAAAAGTCAAAGTCTTAGAAACAGGTAGAATAACAGTTGCTAGAGACTAGCATGTGAGAGAAGAGGGAAGATGTTGGTTAAAGGGCATAGACTTTCAGTTATAAGATAAGTAAGCTTTGAGATCTACTATTCAGCATGATGACTATAATTAACATTGTTGTGTTACATATTTGAAAGTTTCTTTTTTTAAAGGTTTTTTATTTATGCATACAAGAACTGGGGTTTAGGCCAGAGATGCGGTGGTAGAGGGAAGTGAGAAGATTCACCAGAGACAGAGTGGGGAACAGAACAGGCAGATCTGCTGAAATACACTGCTGAGGGGAGAAGTGGGCAGATGGGAGAGGTCTGCTGTGCCCTGAGGTTCATTCACCTCCCTGGCCTGGATCAAACTCATGCTGCAATGACTGCAGAAAGCTTCATGGTACTGAGTCTGAACACTTTGTGCAACCAGGGAGGCCCATGGGACACATTTTTTAAAAAGAAAAAGAAATCTCAGGTTTTAGAGGGAAAAGGAATTGCAGCAGAGTTATGAGTTAAGAATTTTTATAAATGTTGAAAGTTTATATAAGAGTCTGTGAAAGTCTAGTTTCCCTCCCTAACTCTTAGCAGATGGGCAAGTTGTACTCTACTCATTGTCCCCAGAAATTTATAAATTAATTCTCTGGAGAAATTGAAGCAGAATATCTCTAGACAAGAAGAGCAAGCATGAGGAGGGGGAGGGAAGAAAAGAGGAGAAGTGAGAAGAGAACAGAAGAACTGTTATAGGCAACTCCAAAGGGAAATGGGATGGCTTGGGGTGAATCCTCACCTGTACATAAAACCTCAAGACACGACTGAAGGGCAGGCACACAGGGAAAGGTTAATAAAAGTTTCATTTGCAAGGGAAATGAGATGAGGAAGAACACGGAGAGAAGGGGAGATGAAGAGAGAGAGAGAGAGAGAGAGAGAGAAATTAATTGGTCAATATGTCCCACTGGTAATGCTCCCTGGACCTGGGACCCTGAGTACATGCCAAGGGCAGAAAAAACAAAGAGAGGGCAGGCCCACATATGTTCAGTTTAATACCAAGCTTTGCTACTTAACTCTACCCTTAATTCTCAGCAACCTGCCTTTCAGGAAGTCAAGGTCATGGCATGATGGGAGTTGTAGTCCTCAGTTGTAGTCAATCTGGCAGGGAGGTGGGAATAGAGTCCATAAAACATCAGTGGGTGGGGTTCATTCAGAGTCTACTGTTTCCTCAACAGAACAAGAACAGGAGTCTGATTTTAAAAAAAATTGAAGAACGATCCCTTGAAAATAAAAATCAACTGATTACCCACATAAAAAAGTTCTATAGACATGTTGGATAACAATGTTGTGAAAAATCTCTCAGGGTGTAGAACAAAATGGAAAACAGGAGTTAAAAAATAAGAAAATTAGGGGAAACTCTCCAGGAGATCCCAAATCTCACTAACTAATTTTATAAAAAGGGAGAATGGAGAAAATAGAATATTATCAATGAGATAATAAATATTTCAAGATTGACACATACGAATTTCCAGATTTAAAGGGACACAAAGCTCAGTATAATACAGATCATGAGAATGATAATGACAATAATAATTATTATAATAAGACCCACATTAAAGCACATAATCATTAGTTTTCAAAGAGTGGGGAACAGAGGATTAGTGGATTTTAGATAATCATCTTCCAAGTTGTTCCTTGCTAACTGAGATGCTTCTGTCTAATAAGTTTTCTGCAAAAAGTTTCTTATCTAAAGTCATTATCATTTCCCTTCCTTTTGCTCTTTGAGTTCTGCTCACCATCAAACAGTACACCAAATTCTTTTTGGTGGGGTAATGACAAATTGCCAAGGATTTGGGGTTTCATTCACAGCGCAGAATTCTCAAAGAAAAAGTTTCAACTCAGGCTGCACCTTCAGGTTGACTAAAGCAGGTACTGACCTCTGCCCAGCGAGGCTTTTAAATTCATAACTCAATTGAAATATTAAGGTGTCATTCTTTTGAAAGGCTATTTTTCAAACGCTCTAATGAAAAAACTAGCGAATATTACTATCAATTCTTCCCTCTCCTCCCCAAGCAAATAGCATTCCTCCGCCTTGAACAGATGGGGCTCTGTGTGATAAATAGCCCAGTGTTTCAGCCCAGCAGCGAAGGCGCTGACATCTTGTCCCCAGTGTCCAAGCTGGGCTGTCCCTCCACTTTCATTTCCTTTGACTAGTTTGGAGCAGTATTTAAGACTCAGACCACAAAACAGCAGGGGTTAGTTCCAGCCATCCTCACATTCCAGCCATTCTTTAGGATAATGATGAAAAGGGTGAATGCCTTCTAGGGAGAATCCGGAGTAGGTGGGAGGTGCATGGGAGGATAGAAGAGCTGCCTCTGCCTGGCTAGTGCTCCCTGTATTAATAGCTCAGGCACTGACTGCTCTGGTTAATTACTATTCCCAGAGGATTCAGCTGGGTTTCCATTTACAGAGGCTGGCATTACAAAGTGCGCGCGCGCACACACACACACACACACACACACAACCACTAGTGCTACTCTTCCAACCTCATTCTGATGGGCTTCATGGAAGCCCTCGCTCTCCCCATTATTACTATAAAGAATGTCAGTTATCACTGATTGAGAAAATCACCGCCCTATTAAGGGACCTCAGACAGAGCGCTTGTTGTTCTCATGACTTCACCTGCACCATAGGAAGTTTAGACTACGATTAACATTGCATCAAAGTCCCCTTTGTCATGCTCTCCCAGAGAAGGGCAGACAGAAGCAGCTGCCTTCCAAAGAGAAGGATGTGCAATGTGACTGTAACCGAGGGAAAGCGCACATTCATTTTGGAGCAAAGGGACAAGTTTATACTGCTAAACCTGCAATTGGTTCCAATGATGCTGGATAGTTTTCATAGTATGTGAGTTGGTTCAAAACCAGTCACATTTGCATATTTCTGCATATAAACACCTTTGGGGATGCTTTCTCTTTCTGCCTGTCTGACTGCTCATTCATTAAAAACTCTGCAATGAGGAACAGTTGCCAAGTGCTGAATACACATGATCTCTAAACATTCAGTTCTCAGCAGATCTTGAGTGCCTACTAATTGTTGGCTACACTGGAGTTGCTGGGGGAAGGGTGTTCTGCCCTCATGGAGCTTCCAGACTAGCCAGTTAACACACTCATGAGTGTGGGAACTAAGTTATATGGGCTCTGAAGTTTGTACAGTTAGGGAGGCTCTTTTTTTTTTAAGAATTTATTTATTTATGCATACAAGAGCTGGGGTACAGGCCAGAGTCGTGGCAGGTGAGAGGATTCACCAGAGACAGAGTGGGGAGCAGAACAGGCAGATCTACTGAAGCACACTGCTGAGGGGAGCAGCGGGTGAGACAGGAGAGGTCTGCTGTGCTGTGTGCCCTTCCCTGGCTGGGGATCGAACTTGCGCTGCAGTGCTGTGGATGCTTCACAGTGAGGCGCTCAACCCGCTGCGCCACCAGGGAGACCCCAGTTAGGGAGGTTCTTTAATAAGAAAGAGACTACAAATTTACTGTCAACGACATTTGACATTCATTTAAAATGAATATAGAAATTACCCCCCCAAAATTGTAAAAGACCTACGTGAAAGACCTGAGATTTAAGCTTCAGAATATCACAGCAAAGCCTCTGATGGGAAGGAAGACTGTAGTCAGTTTTACAGACAAGAAAAAATTGCTGTTCCTTTATGTCTGACTTGGAGTCAGTCAGGGAAACTTCTGTTTCTTGGCTATCCAGAAAAGTAGGAAAAATGGTTAGAGGGCGCATGTGGAAATCACCCTTAGCCAGGACATGGCACATACTATGCTGGGGGGAAATAAACAGAGGCTGCCCAGATATTGCTGATTCCTTCCAAACCTGGGCTCCTCTGACCCTCAAATATTTTAGGATTTGTTTTTCTTTGGGATTCAGGTGCTTGAAATTTGGGTATTTCTGACTTCACTACAGTTGGGTCTGGTTGAAATTCCATAGCTGGCTCTCTGGGATTCATTTGTAAAATAAAGGTGAACCAGGTTATCATTTCCCAAACTTTCCTGGAGCGCATCAGAACTACAGGATTGTATGAGCATTATGAAAATAGTAAGTGTGGACACATTGGCTAGGAATGACTGGATGGGGCCTCCCTGGTGGCACAGTGAAACAAAATGCAGCCACTGCAGCACGAGTTCGATCCCTGCTGCTGGCTGCGGAGGTGACCCACATGGTGCAGCAGACCTCTCCTGCCTCACCTGCTGCTCTCCTCAGCAGTGTGTTTCAGCTGATCTGCCTGTTCTGTTCCCTGCTCTGTCTCTGGTGACTCCCACACCTTTGGCCTAAACCCAGTTCTTATATGCAAAAATAAATAAATCTTAAAAAAAAAAGAAGGGAATGACTGAATGAATACAAGTTAAAACTGCTTTCTTTGCTATAGGTCTCTGCAGGGATTTTATTTTGCTAATATGCCTAGTTGATCTCCAAGAGGGAAAACTAGGTTGTGACTTTTCAAAACCAAGTATATTCCATTTGTTTAACTATTATTATTGCTTACCATATGCCAGGCACTGTTCTAGTTACTAGGGCTAGAGCAGTGAATGAACTTCCTGACTTCAGAACCCTTTCACCTCAGGGTATCAGACAAGATCAGTGTTTTGTGACTCCACCTTAAGAAAGACAAGACTGAATGTTCTCTAAGTCACTTTCATTTCTAAAATTCTGGGAACAGTGTCTCCCTAGTAGCGCAAGTGGTTGAGGGCCCACTGTGGGGCTTCCATAGCCACTGTAGTGCAAGTTTGATCCCCAGCCAGCGAGGGGACCCACATGGTGCAGCAGACCTCTCCTGTCTCACCTGCTGCTCCCCTCAGAAATTGTACTTCAGTAGATCTGCCTGTTCTGCTCCCCACTCTGTCTCTGGTGAATCCTCTCACCCTGCCCCATGCCTCTGGCCTGTACCCCAGCTCTGGTGTGATAAATAGATGAAATCTTTAAAAAAAATTTAAAAAATTCTGGTAACAATGACAAGCAGTCATTCATGTCACCCTAACCTTGGACACAGTGACTTCACCTATGGTCTAAATCTTAACTTTAAATGTGTCCATTTCTACTAAACAAAGGCCCCCTGGCTTTTGGGTTTTGACTCTACCAATTTCCAGTGTCATCTCCTACTGCTCTCTGGTATTTTGCAGCCACAATAATGGACTTCATGTTTCCAAATTATCCATGCTTCCTTGTGCTCCTGCACTTTGGCATGTGCTAGGAACTGTATAAAGCCTTCCTTCACTTTGTCCACCTGCCTAATCATTATTCATATTTTTATTGAAAGTCTCATAACACAAAAATAACCATTTAACAGTGTACAACTTGGTGGCATTAATACATTCACAACGATGGCCACCATCACCTCTACCTTGTTCCAAAACATTTTCATTAGCCCAGAAAGAAACCCATACATATTTCCTCCCCTTTACCACTGGCAACCACTAGTCTTCCTTCTGTGTCTATTCTGGATAGTTCATATAAATCAAATAATGTAACATGTGACTTTTTGTGACTGATCTCTTTCAGCATAATTTTAAGAATTAACCTTGTTGTAGCATGTATCAGTGCTTTATTCATTTTTTATGACTGAATAATATTCCATTGTGTAGCTACACAACATTTGGTGTAGCCATTTACTAGTTTATAGACATTTGGATTGTTGCCACCTTTTGACTAATGGACAATACTGCTTTGTACATTCATGTATAGTTTTTGTGTGGACAAGTATTTTTTATTCTCTTGGGTGTATGCCTAGTAATGAAATTGTTGGGTCATATGATAATTCTGTCAGACCTTGAGGAACTATGAAACTATTTTCCACAGTGGTATACCATTTACATTTACATTCCCACCATCAGTGTATGATTCTTATTCCTCTCTATGCATTTTTTTAAATTAAAAAAATTTTTTTTTTGCATAGAAGAACTGGAATGTAGGCTAAAGGTGCAGGGCAGGGTGAGAAGAGATTCATTAGAGATAGAGTGGAGAGCAAAACAGGCAGATTGACTGAAATACACTGCTAAAGGGAGCAGCGGGAGAGCTAGGAGAGGTCTGATGTGCCTTATGCTGGTTACCTCTTAGGCTGGGGATTGAATTCAGACTGTAGCTGAGACTTAACCCCTAGGCCACCAGAAGTTTCAAGATTCAGCTCAAGCTTCAGTTCCACTGTAAAGTTCACCATAGCATCTTTTGATTCCTTGCACTGATTACTCTGTACTTAGATATCTGTCTCCCACACCAGAGATCTCTTTAAGTATAAGACAATGATTTCCCCACCTTTATATTCTCAAGACAAACATGGAGTCTGGCCTTCCATCAAAACTTGTTGAATGAATGAATGAATGAATGGCCCAGTTTCTTGTGTGGGCACCCTTTTGCTTTGAGCCCAATAAATCTCCCCAACTCCTGTGTTATTCTTCAGTAAACTTGTTAACCTGTAAACTTGTTTTTTGTGTGTATGGATCTATTACCTTAGCCTTCTAATTAATTCTTGAGTTTTCTCTTAAACTTAAGCCTGGCTGAATTCCAATCCCCTTGCCTGAAGCCTTCCCAGACTTATCTAGGTGTCCCCATTCAATCTGGGGAGTGAGTGCTACCCTCTTCCTTTCAGCCACTGCCAGGAACTCTGCTCCAATAAGGCCACAGGCAAGCAGACCTGCCACTTTATCAAAATTGCCTGCCACACTGGTCACTTGCTTAGGCTTATTCTCCCACATCAGATACAGATATTACATTGCACTGAACTCAAATAACTTCCCGCAAACCCTCTTCAGGGCTAATAGTATAGGGCTGTGACCAGGAGAAAACTTAATTTGTTGTCTTAGCTTCCATTTTATCCCATATTATCATCCTTTCTTTTGCCCCCCCCCCTTTTTTTTCCTGCTACCTCTTTTCCCTCTTCATCCTCAAGAGCCTTTCCCCCTCCTCTGCTACTTATCTTCCTTCTCTCCCTTATTTCTCTCCCTCTTTCTGTCTTCCTCCTCTTTCTCCTCTCCTTCCTCTTCCCCACCCTCCATAGCCCTTTGCATGCTTTATGATCTCATTAAAAAATTGTGACAGTCTCTAGGTTGTTTCGCTAACAGAATCAGACTGTTCTTGCTGGCGATGATAAGAGTTACATGTTTCTTCTTTTCAGTAACCTTCTCCAATTCTTACAACTCTCCATGAGGTTGAGAAAAGATATATAACTTGCCCAAATTCCTGTGTTAAAAAAATGGATCTGGAATTTTAACCCAGGTCTCCCTAGATCTAAAATCCAATCTTCTGGGCCTCCCCAACACCATCACCACCAGGGCCTGAGTTCGATCCCCAGCCAGGGAGCTGACCCACATGGCACAGCAGACCTCTCCTGTTTCTCCTCCTGCTCCCCTCAGCAGTGTAATTCAGTAGATCTGCCTGTTGTGCTCCCCATTTTGTTTCTGGTGAATTCGCTCACCCCCACTGCCCAGACCTCTGGCCTGCACCCCCAGTTCTTCTATGCAAAAATAAATAAATAAAACCCTAAAAAACAAAACCATTCTTCTTACCCCGCACAGCTCTGATTCCTCTAATTTCAGCTCCTTTGTTTGAATAGCAAAGCTTCTAGCAATCCCAATGTAACATCTATCTTTCTCTTAAAGAAACTGGTTGAAACCTCTCACTCTCTTCTGGCTCTCAGCACCTCCTCGGTCAACACAGAGCAACTCGCTTGGAGCCTTTTGCCTGTCCTGCATGTTGTTTCTTCTCAAATCTCACAACTTTGAACTTCTCACTGGCATTTTATTATATTCCTTTTTCACCTGTGATAGCAACATAATAAATTATTTTTTGACTGTATGTAATTTATATGAGTAGCCTTGTAAATCTGTATTGTAACTACCTGGCTACCCTATCAAAAGTTATTAAAATTGACTCATTGGTACTAGTCATAGGAATTGGTCATAGAGAAAATTTTGATCAACTTTGAAAAAGTCCTATATAATGAGACTCACAATGGAATGAATAAGCTATTTGAAAGTCCAAGACCATTAAAAAATTAGATGGTTAACAGGGCTTATATATGAATGTGTATGAAAATTACATATAAATGATGGGATATTATTATTTGAAATAATAAATGTGATGGCTATGCCATAGCATTGAAATGACTAAAAAAAATAAGACACTACATACACTATGATCTAATTATGTGAAGCCACATGTACATATCAATATAAATTGGAATGGATTTCACAGTCACAAAATCAATGTAAAATGTGGTGTGAAAATGGGTGGAAGTTTTTTGTTTTTTTTTTTTAGAATTCCTTGCAACATACAAAAATTGACAAAATAGCAGTTTGTCAAAGTTCTAACCTTTTTTTTAAGGTTAATTTTATTTATTTATGCCCACAAGACCTGGGGTGCAGGCCAGAGGTGCAGGGGTGAGAGGATTCACCAGAGACAGAGCGGGGAGCAGAACAGGCAGGTCAACTGAAATACACTGCTGAGGGGAGCAGCGGGCAAGGCAGGGGAGGTCTGCTGCGCCATGTTGGTCCCTCCCTGGCCGGGGATCAAACTCGTGCTGCAGTGTCTGCTGATAACTTCACTTCATAGTGCTAAGACTTAACTTCTTGTGCCACCAGGGAGACCCAGTCCTAACCTTTTCAAGGAAGTTGGGCTTATCATTAATAATCAGATTTATTTCTGAGCAGCCATGGATCTTCACAGTCCAGTCAAGCTTCGGAGGTGAAGACTCTGGCTGACTCAAGAAGCCTCACGTCCAGAAAAGTTAGTTTGCGATAAATACATCTCCTTGACAGAGGAGCACAGAGAGCAGGAAGAAGCAAATGGGGTAAATGCACATCGTCTCAGCTGGAGGATCAAACTAGGATGTTCTGGAAACAGAAGAATCTTTGAGACAAGGCTGGTAAAAATTAGTGAGGTAGCCTGGTAAAAATTCAGACTCTCCTTAAAAAATTGGACCTTGTATCACTTCTCCTCCCTGAATTCTTTCCCAGATCAACTCCACCCCTCTGTTGTTCATATGCATCATTCTCTGCGCAGTGAATGAGACAGGAATTTTTAATAATGAGAGATTAAGTATCTGCAACTGACACATTGGGAGCCAAACACTAAGTATTAATCAGATCTGTTGCGTTAGCCATTAAAAAAATTCTTTTGGCTCAAATAAGTCATCAGCAATGATATGGACATGACTGATCTAGCCCCAAAGATGCTCAAAGAGGAGACTCACCTGCAGAAATCATGTCAAAGACATTCCAAAATGACTGTGCATTGTACACGCCACAACGTGAAGAAGGTTGGTCAGCTCGCCTGTGAAGTCTTCCTGCCTTAAAACTAAGAGCTTTATCCTGAATTTCTGAGAAAAGGCTTTATCATGTAGCTGTAGCATTCAGATAATAAGTGGTTTCTCCAGAATCTCAGAATCCTTGAAAATTCTGCAATTACATGGTGGCATTGGAAACTCTGGATTTTAGGGAAGGCAGGAGGAGTGGATGTTTGAATAAATTCAAAGTGTACCTAGTCATCGCTGGGTGGATCAAGAAGATTATTATTATTACAGCCTTACCTACAGACGATATGGTGACCTCAGCCCCTGGGGAAGAGCTGTGTTCTCTGAACACACCTCCACAAAGTTCAGGTTGAAATGATCTCTTTGTATTATTAGTCAGACAACAATTGTCCCTAAGATAAGTATCCCATTCATCCGTTTTATGTGACCACTAAAGTTGAGAGTCATAATTCGCTGCCAGCCAGATCTAATGCTCTTACTTAGCCTCTTGAAGGTAAGAGACAAGATGCTGTGCGCAACTGGGAAAAAGTTTTATTGTTGCACAGAGAATGAAGCAGGTAGCCAGGAAGCGAGGATCCAACATAACCTACAATTATAGTAGGTATTTAAGGAAAGTACCAATGAGTGCACTTAATGGCTAGAAGAACAGGAAGCTTGTGAATGCAGGTTCTCCAAAAATCAGATGTCAAATTGGGATGAAATGTGCAAAAATGTTTGTAGAGGAAATGCCTGCGTGGGAGAAAATAGAGGAATACCTGGGCCAGGCTGGGAGAACTATCAGAACTCTATGCAAATCCGATGCTTAGAGAGAAAAGGAAAGGACAGTGGTGTAGAAGTATTTTCAACTGCCAACAATCAAAGATTCAGCAAGGCTGCTGGGGAGTCCAGAAATCAAAGACAAAGGTGAGAGGTATCCTGCTCTCCAGAAATGCTGCCTTAACACCTTTGCTGCCCTCGGTCACCAGAGGAGAACAGCTGCGAGGTTTTGTCTCAGCACACACACACACACACACACACACATACACATGTCAGTGGATCTGAGGGCCATCAGTGGAGTCCCCCCAAGGCTGGAGGTTTGTAATGCATAGTCTCAGGGTTGTCTTAAAGCTGTCTACAAATCAATATCCAAGTAGTGCTGAGAAAAGGGCAGTGGTGGTTGGTAGATAAAAGAAATGTATATAAGCCACTGATTTAAAAAACAAGGAGGACCTCCCTGATAGCACAGCAGGTTGAGAGCTGCACTGTGAAGTATCTGCAGCACTGCAGCTCAATTTAGATCCCCATCCCCAGGCAGGGAGGGGACCCACATGGCACAGTGGACCTCTCCTGCCTTGTCCGCTGCTCCCCTCAGCACTGTATTTCAGTAGATCTGCCTGTTCTGCTCCCCACTCTGTCTCTGGTGAATCCTTTCACCTCCTGTGCCTCTGTATGCCAGCTCTTGTATGCATAAATAAATAAATCTTTAAAAAACAAACAAACAAAACTAAAGGTAGAACTAGGTTTTGCAGGCTACAAAAAAACGATAGTAAGATCACTTTCTAGTCCTAACTGGAAATGCCCTTCACAAGCAGACTAACTTGAACCACAGCTATAAACAAAACTGGCATGAAGAGGATACTTGGCTGTATGAAGTCAAGACTCATTGACTAATACTGACAATAGTTATAGTTTGGGCTTCAGCCCCAAGAGATGAAGAAAACTGGATTTTAACAGATGTAGGGTTTTAGAATATTTTCCCCAAAGAATAATTCAACTGTTGAATATATGATGCCGGATGGAGTTACAGTAAATTTATGCCAGAGTCTTGGATATCTGTCTGTTTATATTTTGTAATACCAGACTAATAAAATACAGGCCAAGGTATCACTCTGAGACAGATCTGCAGAACAAATGAAACAGAGAGAAAAAGATCCAGTTGCAAATGGAAATTTACTGCATAGTAAAGGGGGCCATTTCTAATTAATAGGAAAAATATTTGATAAATTGTGTTGGAACAACTGGTAACCATCTGGGAAAAAAATAAACTTGGATTCTTACCTTGTATGTTATACTAGAATAAATTCGAACAGGATTAAAAATTTAAATGTTAAAAATAAAATAAAAGTGCTGATGGGAGAACTGTATGATTTTCTCTGAGGTGGCAACGGATTTTCAAAGTGTGAAATAAAACTCAGATGCTATGGAAGAATAGAAAAGTTAATTTGACAGAAAAAGTGGTTTCACAAGGGGAAAAAAAACACCTTAAACAGAAACCAGAATACATAAACTGCATAATATTTCTATGATTTCTATTACAAAGACTGATTTTTCTAAAACATAAAAAGATCTTATAAGTCAGTAAGAAAGACCATTAACCCAATGGAAAAATGGGCAAAGAACAGGAAGAGATAGTTAAATAGTTCATGATTCTTAAATATATAAATATATTTATCATTTGTGATAGCAAAAGATGAATAACAACATGAATATACATTCAATAATATATATTTGTAGATAAATATATAAATAAACATATAACTATATAAACCTGCCAGACTTTACTCAAAATTAGAAAACTTCAGGTCTATAGAATCAACCCAAATGCCCAAAAATAAACAATTGGATCAAGAAAATGTGGTATATATACACAACGGAATATTACTCAGCAGTTGGAAAAGATAAATTATTGCCATTTGCAGAAACACGGATGGAGTTTGAAGGGATGATGCTCAGTGAAATAAGTCAGAAGGAAAAAGAAAATTACCAGATGATCTCACTTATAGGAGGAATATAGGTGATCAAGGAAAAAAAACTAATAACATCATCTACAACAAACAAAACAAAACAAAACAAAAATAAACAAACAACTATAAATCAGAGACATTCTGCAGGGAAGAGGGAGGAATTGGGATCCAGGCAGGGATGGGAAGAGCACAAGGGACTATGGTGATGGTGCGCAGGTGACTTGGTGGTGGAAATTCTATGGGGACTACACCTAGAAAAGAAAGCAAACATTGTAAGAAAAAGTAAATTATTTATTTTTAAATAAATAAGGATTAATGTTTTAATAAAAGCATTTGCCTATATAAAAAAATCCTGAAAATCATATTTCTACTAAAATATGAAAAAAAATCTATGAGAAGATTGTTTATTTTTTTAAGATTTATTTTTGCATACAAGGAACTGGGGGACAGGCCAGAGGTGCAGGGGGATGAGAGGGTTCACCAGAGAGAAAGTGAAGAGCAGAACAGGCAGACTGATTGAAATACACTGCTGAGGGGAGCAGTGGGTGACACAGGAGAGGTCTGCTGAGCCACGTGTGTCACCTCCCTGGACAGGGATTGAACTCGTGCTGCAGTGGCTGTGGATGCTTCATGGTGCTGTGACTTAACCCCTTGCACCACCAGGGAGACCCCAAGAGAAGCTAGTTTTTTTTTTACCTATTATTCTGGTAGAGATAACCAATACAGTCTTAGCTTGGGTCTTCTGTGATGCAGATGCCAAGATGGGGTTAGATATGCAAGAGGTGAAATGAGGGAAACTCCTATGAAGGGAAAAGAGAGGGAAACTGCAGGTGAAGAGAGACTTAGGGTTGGGGTGCAGCACAATTCTGAGGAGTTTGACCTGGCTGAGTCCTTGAAGAGAAGCCACGTAGAGAGGAGTCCTGCATCTTGCAGCAGTGGGCACTGCACCTGGCCTGGCTGCATGTGGCCATGGGCTGGGAGCAGTGGACAGGAAGCTGGGCCTCCATGCATGCCTTTCTGGTTCAGGACACAGTAATAGTTACTTTCCCTGTAGCAGGAGGGCTCTGGTGCATTTCAAGGCCACCACACGCATTTTATTAGCAAAGGTAGAGAGAGACAGGCATTCTTCTACATTACTCGTGGGAATGGAACTCAGTTTGATTTCTATGGAGGGCAAATGGGTAGCACGTATCAAAATACGTAATGTGCAAGCCAATCTCAGTTAGCAAGCCCACTTGTATGAATTTTTCCTGGGGACAGATTTGCATGTTCTAGAGCGTTCACCTCAGCATTGTTTGTAATAGCAAAGGGTGCGGAATAACATAAATAGGCATTCAATAAGGAACTAGTTAAATCAATGATATAATATTTTTCAGTTAAAGAAAGGAAGAAGCTCTTCATGTTGACACAGAATTAGAGCCCAGACCCCTCTACTCCATTAAGCCATTAAAAAGTCTTCCCATCTTTCAATGACTGAGGCATCGTGTCTAATGTCTTGTCTTCTTACAATAGATTCTGTCCTAGGAGGCTCTTCAGCTCCATCTTCAACTCCTTCAGGTTGTGGGCCTCCCTGATGGCGCAGCAGGTTGAGTGCCTCAGTATGAAGCATCTGCTGCACAGCAGCGCGAGTTCAGTCCCCAGCCAGGGAGGGGACCCACATGGTGCAGCAGACCTCTCCTGCCTCACCCACTGCTCCCCTAGGCAGTGTATTACAGTCCATCTGCCTGTTCTGCTCCCTGCTTTGTCTCTGGTGAATCCTCTCACCACCTGTGACTCTGGCCTGTCCCCCAGCTCTTGTGTGCATAAAAAAATAAATCTTTTTTAAAAAATCCTTCAGGCCTGACTTTCAGAGGACATACCAGTGTCCCCTTGTGGGGGTGGCAATGTTGGATGTGAAGCTGGATGAGGAAAAGATACTCAGAGTCTATGTGGAGCAATGGGAAGCCCAGAGGAGCCACACCAGAAGAAACATGCAGCCCCGTGCAAAGGGAGTCTGGGATTTATTAGCATCATGTATGAAGGTGGGGCATGTACCTAGGGAGTGTGCATGCCTGGGGGAAACAGCTATTGGGGATGTAAGTGAGGGTGAGTGACCAGGAGCTGTTGCCTGGGGGGCTCCATTATTCCTGCTGGTCTGAGCATATTATCTCTACTCTAATACCTGCCTGCTGTCTTCAGCTGATGCTGGTTTCCCAGTATGCTCCTCCTACCAGGACTTTTGCCCTTGGGGAAAGGCACCCTGCCTGACCCTCCACCCTGCTGACAGCAGGGACTCTGGGTACCAAGACAATATCCCAGAGAACAAGGGGACCTGGGGATCCCACAAACTAGATGTGCCTGCACCCCAGTGCTGGACAGATTAAGGTTAAGTCTATGTCACATCCTGCTGCTGATGTGAAGTCGGCCATGTGAACACATTTTTCCATTAGACACCTCTGAAGCCATGTAAAACACACAGCTCTTCTGAGATCCTTTTCTCATGCCAGAAGACAGAGACAGCTCTTGCACGCAACGCTACAGGAGATCCTCTGGTACAGTGACAGAGACAAAGGAAACCATCCCGATCAGTCTACACAGCTTGGTCTTTCTTTAATATTATCATAAAAAAAAAACCTGTAAACCAATATTTTTTAAATCAACCAATACTAAAGATATTGACATTACAGTTTATTACATGGATAGAAATTCTTATTACAAATTATCAAAGAAATACTAAAAAACAAACTCTGACTTTTTGGGTTTTTTTAATCTAAAAGTGCCTTTTGCCACTGATATAAATAAAGCCTATTTCATATTATGTTTTTTTTTTTTTTTAAAGATTTATTTATTTATGCATACAAGCGCTGGGGTACAGGCCAGAGGTGTAGGGGGGTCAGAGGATTCACCACAGAGAGCGGGGAGCAGAACAGGCAGATCAACAGAAGCACACTGCTGAGGGGAGCAGCGGGCACAGCAGGAGAGGTCTGCTGCACCATGTGGGTCCCCCCCCCTGGCCTGCAGCAGGGATCGAACTCGTGCTGCAGTGGCTGCGGTTTGCTTCGTAGTGCATTGCTTAACCCACTGCGCCACCAGGGGAGGCCCTATTTCATATTATGTTAACCTTCCAATTTCTTTATGATGACTATGTACCTGTGTTTAATTCCATCATTGGATCTGATCATGAATTATTCACATAGTTCATTGAAAAACTTAATTTGCTTTGTTCTTGGTTTGCAAATGACCTATTGCATTGCATTTCATTATTATTTCTATTTGTGAAGTTCTTTTGTGAATAGTATCTGCTTACGATCTTAGAGCCTTTCTTGTAAAATTTGATTTGTCTTTATTGTGAAATCCTTTATTAAGAAATATTTCAAATGTGATAACTCAGAATATTGTAATAAACCCCAACCTAACAATCATGAATTTTAATTAATTTATATTTGACCATTTCTACTTATCCCAAATCCCCGTATCATATTGCTGCCAGCCTGCATCTTTTTAAAAATGACATTTAGTTACATACCCAAAATACAATTATTGCTTTATAAAAGCAACAGTAATTCCTTAATTAACATCTAGAATCTAAATATATTGAAATTCAGAAAATCGGCCCCAAAATATCTGTTTATATTCAGTTTGTCTGAATCAGACTTCCACATACTGCATTTGGTTATGTTTTGTATTAGAAGCTATGAGGGAAAATATATCTCTCTTTTCGTCAAGTATATGAAGATAATTGACCTTTTATAATAATGATTTTATAGATTGTGGAGGCAATAAATAGATGTGAATAAAGCATTTTTTTAAAAAGATGCATTTATGCATATAAGAACTGAGGTACAGGCCAGAGTTTGGGGTGGTGAGAGATGTCACCAGAGACAGAGTGGGGAGCAGAACAGGCAAACTGAGTGAAATACGCTGCTGAGGGGAGCAGCGGAAGAGACAGGGGAGGTCTGTGGCACCAGATGGGTTAACTCCCTGGTCAGGGGATTGAACTCATGCTCCAGTGGCTGCAGCATTAGTGTGGTGCTAAACCCATGAATAAAGTCTTTTTAAGGCCAGTAGACACTGAACTTACTTTAGCTGTATGAGAGACAGTACATTTACCATACCCTCACAAATATTGCCTTAGGAGCTATTTTTGGAAACACATCTGTCCACAGTGCTCGAGTACTACTCCCTTGACAAAAATGTGGTATTTTCCTGTTAAAACAGGAATAGCCAATTTTTAAAATTTCTTTTTATTTTTTAAAATTAATTTTTTTTAAAGATTTATTTATTTATGCATACAAGCACTGGGGTACAGGTCAGAAGTATGGCAGGGTGAGAGGATTCACCACAGACAGAGTGGGGAGCA
>JAGFMF010011860.1:1090393-1110434 GCA_019455555.1 Galemys pyrenaicus
TCCCTGGCCGGCGGCAGGGATCGAACTTGTGCTGCAGTGGCTGCGGTTTGCTTCATAGTGCGTTGCTTAACCCACTGCGCCACCAGGGAGGCCCCTATTTTTTAAAATTAATTTTTAACTGAGAAAATATTGAGGTATCCTTCTCAGGTATTACCACACAGTGTACCCATTACCAAATCACCCATATTCTACCACTACAGATCATTGTGTTTCCTTCACTCTTTGTTCTTTCCCCTCCCTCACCCCATCCCCAACTTGGTGTCTCAGTTCTCTAGTCAGCTATCAAGGTTTAGTTTTTTTAACGTGTCTTTATCTGACTGTTAATGTAGTCACTTTATAGTCCACATATTAGTGACACCATCTAATGTTTATCTTTCTCCTTGTGACTTTACTTAGAATTATCCTTGCAAGCTCTATCCGATGACATGGTTTTTCTTTTTTGATGGCTGAGTAGTATTCCACAGCCACGTCTTCTTGATGCACTCATCTGAGGAACAGTCATTTTGGTTCCTCATCTGTTCCATTCACCTCAGAATTTTGACCAAATATTTAGGAAGTGCTTTCTAACATGGCAAAACTATACTTGTAAGTAGCACTACCTGGAAAGCAGAGCCAGGAGTAGGGAAAGAAACCACCCATTAGCAAGCTTCCTGTGGAAACAGGAACATCTCTCAGCTCAGCAAAAGTACTTTCCCCGAGGAAGATTTCTCAGATTGCTTTTTTCCTTCCATCTTAAGACTTTCTGGGAGACAACTGCAATTGGTGGGGGCAGAGATCTATAGAAGTTTCAGCAGCGTCTCAGAGGGAATGAAGTCAATACCATCCTGAATTTCCTAGAAGCCAGAAAGAGTCTTTTCCCTTCTATAAGGAAGGAAACATTATTTAATCTATAATTGCCCTTTTCTGACTCCAAACAAGCTTGGTCGGTGGCTTTTCTATGGAAGATTAACTAGTTGTGTGTCTTGATATTAACTTGGCTAGATGAAAATTGTTGTTTCATTTTTTTGTTTTGTTTGTTTTTTAAAGATTTATTCATTTATGCATACAAGAGCTGGTACAGACCAGAGGTGTAGGGGGTGAATAGATTCACCAGAGACGGAGCGGGATACAGAACAGGCCGATCAACTGAAACACACTGCTGAGGGGAGCAGTGGGCAAGGCAGGGGAGGTCTGCCACGCCATGTGGCCCACCCCTGTGCCAGGCGGCACAGGGATTGAACTCATGCTGCAGTGGCTGTGGCTTACCTCACAGTGCACTGCCCAACCCATTGCGCCACCAGGGAGGGCCTGTTTCATTGTTTCTTAAAATGAATATATCAATGTCTGTTCACTGGGGAGACCCTTGTCCCACTAAAAATCCTAGTGAAGCTGCTGATGGGGGGTGGGAGGAGGGATCCAAGATGAACTTGGGTCCTCAGTGCTATGGAGCAAAGACCCTGGAATCTGCTGGGTTGGGAATTACACAGGCAACTAATGAGAGACCTCTCTTCACCAAGTTTATGCAAGAGCATTAAGTCCAAATGCTCCATGGCATCAACTGTATGAGCTGAAATAATTTTCCTCCCATGCATCTTCAGAGAGGCTAATTGTGTGCCAATTTTGGGACAACTGAGAAAAGACTCATTGGAATAATTTTCTCTGTTCAGCAGTTCAGGGGAGAAACCTGAAATGAGGAAGTGTCCAAAGCATCAAATAAGAAGTGGGGAGCAGAGAGCCTGGCAGGCACTCTGCAAGGATGTCTTGAGGTCAGGTTGAGGTTCCTAAGGTTTTCCAACCCCCGCAACTCACAGGAAGGGGGAGTTTAATGAAAGACCTAAGACTTGGTGGGGGGAGGGGCAGCTGATTTGGACCCTCCTCTTCCAGCCACGACCACATTCCAGCGATGGCATCTCAGGTCCTCGGGACTCTTAGGATGACCTTCACTGTTGTGAAGGCAGTGAAGTTCAAAATCATCCTCCATTTTGAACCTGTCAGTACTTCTCTACTGATCCACCCATCTTGATTCACCCATCTTGTAGACTTAGCTACCAATAACTCAAACTACTTATGAAAATCACACCATCTGGGCCTCCTGATGGCGCAGGGGGTTGAGCGCGCACTGAGAAGCATCCGCAGCACAGCAGCATGAGTTCGATCCCCGGCCAGGGAGGGGACCCACATGGCGCAGCAGACCTCTCCTGCCTCACCTGCTGCTCCCCTCAGCAGTGAATTTCAGTCGATCTGCCTGTTCTGCTCCCCACTCTGTCTCTGGTGACTCCTCTCACCTACCCAGCCTCTGGCCTGTATCCCAGCTCTTGTGTGCATAAATAAATAAATCTTTAAAAAAAAAAAAAAGAAAATCACACCATCTGTTTGGCTTTGTTAGTGACCACTGTGTGACATAGTCAGGTCCCCTAACATCTCAGGTGATGGGCAATTATAACCAAAAGCAAACAAAAAACTCAACAAGACCAAAAAGCCAAGATAAACCAAAGGGACCATGGTGGGGAGGGGAAGAAGGGCAAAGACAGGGATGAGAGCAGAAAGAGCACAAGGGACTGAGGTGATGGTGCACGGGTGGAATGGTGGTGGGTACTCCCTGGGGACTACAAACGATGTAAAATATAATTAATTAAATTTTTAAAAAGTAAAAAAAAAAGATTTATTTTTTATGTATTTGTGCATACAGGAGCTGTGATACAAGCCAGAGTCCAGGGAGGTGAGAGGACTCAACAGAGACAGAGCGGGGAGCAGAACAGGCAGATGGACTGAAACACACTGCTGAGGGGAGCAGCGGGCGAGGCAGGAGAGGTCTGCTGCTCCATGTGGGTCCCCCCTGGCCGGGGATCGAACCCATGCTACAGTGCTACAGTGGCTGCGGATAGCTTCATAGTGCTGCAACTCAATCCCTTGCGCCACCAGGGTGGCCATTCTGCAACCCTATCTTTCCTGATTATGACCTTCTCCTCTGCTTGGCTAAGTAGCCCTGGGCCCTGAGGGTCTAACTCCAGTGACCTTCCCACTCACATCTCCCTGAGGATGGGAATCGCTGCTTCCAACCATACGGGTTCACACACAGTGAGAGCACAGCCCACTTTAGATGCAGCGAGCTGCTCCTCCTCTGCGTGGGAACCCCCTACGGGCAGAGACAATGTCAGCTTCTGATTTCCCAGCAATTCCCACAGTACCTCACGCACCGGCTGCTCAATCAACACTGGATAAATGAATGGATTCATTAGTAAACAGGTTGGGGGAGCTTTTCAGCCATCTCCTTAGCGTGAAAGCTACAGCGCACTGTCCCTGTGCTCCTTAGTTCTTGCAAACTGACGTTCCCAGGGCTGGATAAATTCCTCAGGTAAGAAGCTCTGTTTTGTTTTGAGCTGCTTCTTTCCTTGTTTTGCTTTCACTTTAACCAGTGCCAAATATTCCATCAGCATCACATGGAATTCACTGGGGACAGTCCCCTCGGTGCTCACATTGTGGGCTAGAGCCAAACTCTCCCTAGATGCCTGTCCAGAATCGGCCCAACCCATACCTCCTGAATCTCTACATGAATTCAGGGATCCCTGTTTTTGCAGGTTCCAAAGGATGGTCAGCCAGGTCTGGGACTGGTTGGATAGATCACTTATGGGGTGAGGCTAGGTGATGGGGTCTATGCATTGCTAGAAAACCTACACCCTGCTCCGGTCAGTACCTGGTCCTATTTGGAGGAGGGCAGGGCAAGAGGTGGTGCAGACAGAGACTTCCATCCAAAATGTCTCCCAAGCCTTCTCTTGCTCAACATTGTCCCTGCACATCTCCCACTCAGGTCCTCCTTGCGTCTCACTTGGCCAATCCATTTCCTAGCTCTATTTTCAGTGTCTGGTTTCTCCCTGGACCAATCCTTCCAGCACACAGTAGCCAATCAGCTACCTGAGACACAGAACTGCACCGTCTTCCTGTCCCCACCAGCCTCTCCACACAGACAGCTCTTCCACAAATGTTCATTCAAAATTCTGTTCTTTCCTCAACAACAGTAGTAGTAACAAAAACAACTGCTATCTTCTGTGAGCCTCTCATGTAGGTGATATTCTTTATCAAATGGGCCAGACATGCTACTTACAGTCTCTCACTTAATTCTCAGCACTAGCCTGTGAAATAGATGTTATTGTACCCACTTTAAATACAAGGGACTCAAGGCTTGAATGTCCAAGACAAAGATAGCAAGTGAGGGCCTCCCTGGTGACTCAGAGGTTAAAGACACAGTACTCTGAAGCTACCCACAGCCACTGCAGTGTGAGTTCGATCCCCGGCTAGGGAGGTGACCTACATGGCAAGCAGACCTCTCCTGTCTTGCCAGCTACTCCCCTCAGTAGTGTATTTCAGTAGATCCGCCTGTTCTGCTCCCCACTCTGCCTCTGGTGAATTCTCTCAGCCACCGCACCTCTGGCCTGTTCCCCAGCTCTTGTATGAATAAATAAATCTTAAATAAAAAAAGATGGCAAGTGAGTTACAGAGTTGGAAAGCAAACCACAGTGGTTCTGACATCAAAATCTGCCTTTCCAGCCAAGTCACAGTGAGCCAATAACCTCTGCAAACATCTCTGCCCTCTCCTCCACCCATATCCTAGATCACAGCCATTGAAAGAATTGCTTTCTCTTCTGTCTCCCTAGTATTTGGCGGCTCTATTTTGGAAGCTACATATTGCATTAAACTGTCAAGACTCATACTAGCAGACTATGATTTCTATTGTTTTATCTTATCTTTGGTGCCAGAAAAATATAGATGAGTCAGGGCAAATCTATTTCCACCCTTAGGAAAACCAACACATGCGTGTCCCAATTTGTATGTGCCTTCAACTCCAAGGTCACCATTTTGCAGGTATGTTACCCTGAACAGCTACTGACATTTCCTTTTTATTCTCACTGATCTGTATAATGAAGGATTTTGATAATATCACTGTGTGCCCTTGTGGTTATTGGGAGGACTAAATAATAGAACTATGCCTGGTAAGCAGTCAATGTTTGCTCCTGTTAACTATTCCAGTATGTAAATATTTTTGTGGTAGATGGATTGGAACCCTTTTGGAGAGGGAAATGCTGCATTTCTAGTGTGCTCACTACTCACTGAATACTTCTTTGAAAAAAAGATTTTATTTATTCATGCAAATAAGAGTAGAGTACAGGCTAGAGGTACAGGAGGTGAGAGGAGTCACCAGAGACAGAGTGGGGAGCAGAACAGGCTGATCGACTGAAATACACTGCTGAGGGGAGCAGCAGGTGAGGCAGGAGAGGTCTGCTGCACCATGTGGGTCTCCTCCCTGGTCAGGGATCGAACTCTCGCTGCTATGCCGTGGATGCTTCTATAGTGCGGTGCTCAACACTGCGCCACCAGGGAAGCCCTCACTGAATACTTCTATGCTGCAAATGTGTGGGCTTTTCTCCCCTCATCCAAGAGTTCTCCAATTCTCAGAGGATACTGTTGGGTGTTCTTAATTTAATTCCTCCTGCCACAGATCTGACATGATCCACCTTGAGTTGGTGTCAGAGGCCACAGTTTCAGTCCCACAAGAGCCACCCCCACCCCCCCCATTCTCCAGTCCCAAATTCCAACCGCAAGTCCAGGTAATCACTGGGTGTTCCTGTAACCCTTTCTTTGGTTCCAGAATTTGTTATAACAGAATTCAGGAAAGCAGTTTACCTACTCAATTACTGACTGATCAGAAAAGAAGATAACTTAGGAAGAGCCTGATGAAAGCCAGGCACAGGGCAAGGGATGTGAGAAGAGGTGTGGAGTTTCCTCCTCCAGTCTTTTCACCCTCCCAGAACTACACATGTTCTCCAACCTGAGAGGCCCTAAAACCTCATGGGTTTAGTTTTTATTTTAATGGTGCCTTATATACATGAGACTGATTGAATAAATTATTGGCCATTGATAGTTTGTTCAACCTCCTGTCCTGTTCCCCTCCCCACCAGGTAGCGATGCTGGTGGGGGTGAAATTTCCACCCTCTCATCATGTGGTTGGTTTCCGTAGCAACCAGCCCTCATCCTCTAGTATCTTAGAGCTTTCCAAATATCATCTCGTTTCACCTTCAACCCTCTGGATCTATTTTAGGAATGAAGGACACAACCCAAATATTGTCACAAAACATGCTATGTGCTCTAATCACAAGAGTTTTAGGAGCTTTGAGTCCTGAACAATAGAAGGACACCAGTGTTTGTGTGTGCATGTGTGTGTGTGTGTCTGCACATAGATTTCCTATTATATCACAACATCTTACCCTCCCTGTGGGAGAATGACTCTTCCCTGCCCTGCTGATTTTTGACTTACCCACGTAACTTGCTTTGTCTGGAAAAATCGAGACGCCGTGGGTACCATTTCTGAGCCAAAGCTTGAACCTCCATGGTGTAGTCTGCCACCTTCTCCTTCCCTCCTGCCACAGATCTGGCATTGTCCCTGCTAAGAGCTATTTCATCAGCCTGGGACTCGGGATGAAAATGATCAGAGCTGAGTCACAACCAGACTGTGAGGATACGTCCTGTGAATGAGGGAGAAAGCCATGTTTTTATGAGCCACTGAGATTCCAAGGTCATTAGTCTTAGCCTAGGCCAAGAGATGCAGTTGTTAAACTAGATTTATGGAAATCCGCTTTTTTGAGTATTTACCTGCTCCACCATTTCTCTTTGATCATCTGTAGACTTAAAACACTAGCAGTTTTCAATTCAGCCTGGTGGCCTACTTCTGACTAAAATAGCTATGGAGCTTCGTCTAACAGAAATCAGATGACTCCAGAGTCCCTGGAATGTTTGTTGTCAGGTGTCTGCCAGTTCTTCAGAACCCATGGTATTTCCAGTTTCTAAAGTAAACCCCAACTAACGGACACTTTCCAACAAGAACATTTGAGTAGAGAGTATAGACTGGGGTAGATCTAGTGTGCAGTGTTAGTAGGTCAAGCTTGAAGACTTTGTAGGATTCCCCAATGGATGAAAAGAATGCCAGGACCCCACTGGGTTGCAAAGGAAGCCACCAACATTTCCAGAGCTCAGCACTAATCCAGAGCTTTTCGAGGCTAGATTGGCTCTCTGGTGTGTGTTTACTACAAGCCAAAACTTCCATAAGCTGCCTCATCTCGCCCTGAGCTCTTTTTCCTCAAGCTGACTCCAGAGTTGGACATTGGCTATCCAGCTCCCAGAACCTTCCTTGCTGCATTGAAGAAAAGCACTTTCCCCCAACCCCTCCCCCTCAGCCCCACCCATTACTGGATTTTTCTGCTTTAATTATATAGGAAGGCATAAGGATTAAACCAAGCATGCGTGCATTAGAATGTTACAGATTCTTCTTAACAAGTCCATTCATTTAAAAACCTGTGCTCTCGAGTTCGATCCCTGCTGCCGGCCAGGGGAGGACCACATGGCGCGGCAGAACTCTCCTGCTGTGCCCGCTGCTCCCCTCAGCAGTGTACTTCTGTTGTTCTGCTCCCTGCTCTCTGTGGTGAATCCTCTCACCCCGCCCCCACACCTCTGGCCTGTACCCCAGTGCTTGTATGCATAAATAAATAAATCTTTTTAAAAAATAAAAATAAAAACCTGTGCTCTATAGTCTGTGATTCTTTCTTGGATGGACAAGTACTTGGATTTCTGTTTAGCAACTGGCTGAGGCTGGGATTCCCACAAACTTCCCATCAGTCCTTGGGAAGCTCCTTTTTAGGAAAGGGTCCTGGAAGGCCCTAACCCCATCATTTCCTAGCAAATTGGCTGAAGAGTCAATCATGGCAGGACAACAGGTTCTCTCTGTGGTCCAGAGTGTATAATTTGCACTCAGGGGCTCCTAGGAGGACAGGTGGACATGGGGTTGTTGAGGGTTTATCTTCTTGGGGACTGTCTTAATTACCACTGTTCATTTCACTCAAGGAACACAATAGGGTGACGTCCAGTGAGTAATGGTGAGTAACCCAGACTCCCTGAATGCAGTCCTGGATCCACAAATGATAGTGATGATAAAGACAACAATTGATGCTTATTTGACCCTTACCAAGTTCAGATCCTGGCCTAACTATACCTGGAACAGCATGGTAAGTTCTGATGCAACCACCATGTCAGAGGTCAGGAAATGGCAGCGGAGATAGGATAAGGGACTTGAACAAGGTCATATGGCTTGCAAGTGGCAGAGCTGGAATTTGAACCTGGGTTGTGTGACTCCAATGCCCAGACTTTTCCCCCTCCTTGCACTAGGCTCCTTTTCATTGATCCAACTTGATCATATATATGTCCAATTGAAAGACCCCCCTTTCTGTAGGGATTTGTGGATGAAGGGCTATGTCAACATTATTTTGTACATTTTATTGACATTCTCCACACTGACTAAATATGACAATAGTGCTGCCCATGGAGCATCTTCTTGTCTCCTTGGTCACATTGGCACTTATCCTCACTGTTGAACCTAGGAGCAGGAAGGTAGCTCAGCTTTACTAGAGCCTAGAAGCTGATCTAGGAAGGTTTTCAAAAACTCAAACAGAGCCTCCCTGATGGCACAAAGGGTTAAGTACCACACTATGAAGTATCCACAGCCACTGCAGCACTATGAAACTATCTGCACCCACTGTAGCATGAGTTTGATCCCCAGCCAGGGAGGGGACCCACATGGTGCAGCAGACCTCTCCTGCCTCACCTGCTGCTCCCCGCCTCAGTGTATTTCAGTCTATCGGCCTGTTCTGTTCCTCACTCTTTCTCTGGTGAATCCTCTTACCTCCCCTCCACCCGCCTCTGACCTGTACCCCAGTTCTTGTATGCATAAATATATAAATCTTTTTTTTAAAAAGAGAAACCCACATGCAAAAGTATGAAACTTCACCATGCAGCTCAATATGGATTAAGGAATTAAACATAAGATCTGAAATCATAAAAAGAGTAGGCAAATCTCTACGTGACATATACCTCAGTAACATCTTTAAAGACACAGCACCCAAAGCAAAGATAGTGAAGGAAAAGATAAACAGCTTGGACTACATCAAACTTAAAAGCTTTTGATCAGCAAAAGACACACCAATACAAAGCATATCCCACCGACTGGGAAAATCTTTGCACACAACAATACTGACAAGGGACTTATCACAAAGATCTACAAAGAGCTGACCAGACTAAACAAAAACAAAGTAAACAATCCAGTCAAAAAATGGGCAGAAGAGCTAAAAAGACATTTCTCCAAAAAGGAAATGCAAATGGCCAACAGGCATATGAAAACATGCTCAACTTCTCTTGTCATCAGAGAAATGCAAATCAAAACCGCTATGAGATACCACCTCACACCAGTGAGAATGGCACATATCAAAAAAATTAGCAACAACGAATGTTGGTGAGGATGTGGAGAAAAAAGAACTCTCTTACACTGCTGGTGGGAATGCAAGCTGGTCCAACCACTATGGGAAGCAGTGTGGAGGTTCCTCAAACTACTAAAAATGGGACTCCCGTATGATCCAGCAATTTCACTCCTAGGAATATACCCCAAAGACACAAAAACACTGATTCAAAAGGACACCTGCACCCCTATGTTTACTACAGCACTATTTACAATAGGTAAGACCTGGAAACAACCTAAATGCCCCAAAACAGATGACTGGATCACGAAGATGTGCTCCATATACAGGATGGAATACTATTCAGCAATCAAAAAAGATAAACTGAGTCATTCGTAGAAACATGGATGGAGCTAGAAGGGATTATGCTCAGCGAAATAAGCCAGAAGGCAAAAGAAAAATACTGGGTAGTTTCACTCCTAGGTAGAATATAAGAGAACCAAATAAGGGACTAAGGAATAGAATAATAACAATAAATTTAAAAAAACAAAAACAGAAACAAAAAGACAAGGACAAATCAGAAACATTTTGTGTGTGGGGACGGGGGAGGGAATGAAAGAGCACAAGGGACTGAGGTGATGGTGCACTGGCAAAATGGTGGTGGGAAATCCATGGGGACCACAATTGATGTCAAATATATATAAAATAAAGGAAAAGAGAAAAAAAATAAAACAGATATTTCTCTTAAAAAAAAAAAGGAACTCAAAGAGCTCTCTCTTCCCTGAGTGTCATGCACAATGGCTTCATGATTCCTCTCCCAAGCAGCTTCTGGGGCACCCTGTGACCTGTGAAAAATGCAGCCATTCTGCAGCCCTCAGCGTGACACCAGGGATGTGCCAGCTCCCACGCAAAATGCTGTGATGAGTCTCACAGGTATTAATTCATCTTATCTTCATAAAAACCCTACGAAGTAGGCTCTTTTGCTATCGTCAGCCACCATCATCCTATTTGCAAGTAAGGAAATTGGGGTCTTGAAGAGTTAATGCACACTGTTTCTTCTAAGAGGGGAAGGCTCAAGGTTCCAACCAGACAGTCTGATCCCAAGAGTGACACCCTCGCCAAATTGGTATTGAGAGGGAGGTTGGGGCTGAGTCTTCATGGAGGCCTTCTCTGAATGCAGAACTTCAGCACAGAGTCAGCCAAAAGCGGTCACTCTGTCACTCAAGCAGCAGGATGGCAACATTGGGATGCTGGAGAAGGGTCCAGAAGACCCTGCAGGTCACCTTCGAATTCTAAAAAGATATCATCCCAAATGCATTCAGTCTAAAAACTGCTTTGAAGAACACCCATTGAGTAAATCCTTCCTGAAGACATGTGAGGACCCATCTGGGTTGGCGGGGGGAGGAGGGGAGGCTTGGGAAATGTAAAAAGCAGAAGGAGAAACCACTCAGCAAAGAACCGAGGGAAACCATTTATTTAGCTAGTAGCAACACCAAATTCCTCATGCACCATGGTGTCACCATGCTTCCAGAGCCTTCGTTGGTCACCTGTCGCCCTCCTGCCTCCCTCAGTCCCCACATCCTATTGGCGGCTGACATTCCTCTCTCGTCTCTGCAGTAAGTGCCACATCTGGTGCTTGTGCTGTCAGCTCTGACACTGGCATGTTCATGCCATCACCGCCTCTCATCTGGGTGGAAGACAGTCTTTTATGAGTCATTCTGGAGAGTGCGCTGAACGTGTCAGTGCCTGGCTCCAAACACCAAACTTTCATTCAGTTTCTATTGCTCTTAGAATAAAACTGAATTCTCATTCAAGCATTCAAGGCTTTCATGTTGTAGCAGGGAAAAAAGGGACTGGAGGGTAAGGGTGGAGAGCAAAGGAGGTGGGGGACTGAAATAATTCCTATGTTTCTTTTTCTTTTCTTTAACCATAATTCTAGGGAGGGTTTATTCTTTTTTTTTTTTTTTTTGAAGATTTATTTATTTATACATACAAAAACTTGGGTGTAGGCCAGAGGGGGTGAGAGAAGTCATCAGACAGAGTGGGGAGCAGAACAGGCAGATGGACTGAAATCCACTGCAGAGGGGAGCAGCAGGCAAGACAGGAGAGGTCTGCTGTGCCATGTGGGTCACCTCCTTGGCCAAGGATCGAACTCATGCTGCAGTGGCTACAGATACTTCATAGTGCTGTGACTTGACCCCATGTGCTACCAGGGAGGCCCCTGTATTTATTTCTTAAGATTGTAACAAATTACCATAAACTGTGGCATAATACAACAGAAAAGTCATAATTCTGGAGGGTAGAAGTTCAAAATCAATGCTAGGTGATGCTTCCCCTGAAGACTTGCTGGGAGACTCTTTCCCTGCCCCTTTCTATATTCTGATAGCTCCTGACAATTCTTGACATTCCTTGGCTTGTAACTGCGTCACTCTTGATCTGTCTCCACCTTCACCAGGCTTTCTTCTCTGGGTGTGTGGGTTCAAATCACCCTTCTCTTATAAAAGATACCAGTCATTGCATTTAAATACCATCCCAACTCAGTACGAACTCATTTTAACTAATTACAGAGAACGTATTTCCAAAGACTGAGGTTAGATTCATAGATACCGGGGGTTATTGGGACTTGAATATATCTTCGAGAGACATAATTCATACTTCCTGTCACAATGCTGGAAATTTCAGAACAAAAACAGAGATGGAATCTTATGACAACGTCCTAGATGATGTGAAGAATTTCAGGAACGGAGGAAGCAATATTAGCAAGGGCAGGGCCAGATTATCAGGAGAGTTTTTTGAACAAGGGACTAGTATGCAGGATCAAAGTAAACTTTAATCAAGAAAAATTGATCTGGAAGCTGGATATGGGCGTGATTAAAGGAGGTAAAGGAAGAATTTCAAAGAAGACGATGTCTCAGGCACCCAAAAGTTAGGAAACAGGCACAAAACTCAATAGCCAGGCCCTGTTAATTTGCCTCCTTTATTTAGCAATATATCCCAAGAGACTTGGACAGTGTCTGACACACAGTAGGTCTCAGTTAACATTTGTTAAATAGAGGAGTGAATGGGTGGAGGAAGTAGGCTTTGAAAGTAAGAATGAAGAGGAAGGAGAGATATCACCAGCCTTTCAGAGGTGGACTGAATTAGCTGGCCCTGGAACAACATGGGGGTGAGAATTTAAAGCCAGGTCCATAAGGTAGACCCTATAGGGACAGACTGAGCTTCTCTTTTACCACCTGTCTGCAAAAGTCATCCCACTGTCTCCCTGCTCTTTTTCCCACCATGGAGTATGAACTTGGAATAAAGCACGATTTTATTCATGCTCACGCGTGTCTCCCATAGCCCCCTGCACAGAGTAGACTTTCCAGTGAACTTATCAAGCTCTGAGTTTCTGCAGAATCAAAACAGCCTGCACCCTCACCCCCACCTCCCCAGACACAAACTCTGGATTTAAGACGTGTGTACCTCCAAATGCCTGGCACACCATAGGCGCCTCATAAACACTTGTTGAGCCACCCAGAATAATTCTGATTCACCCAGTTCCACCGCCCTGGCCGCGAGGGAGGCACTTGGCAGGCAGGACAACAGAGTCCGTTGCTATTAAATTCTTATGTAAGAGTTAATGACCCTTGCAGCCCACTTGACATCCCTCCCATGATAAGAGAAGTGCAAGAAGGAGGCGAGAGCACTGTTTACACACACACACACAAATACACACACTCCCTCTCTTTCGGTGGTAGAAGCACAGATGAATTTCTAGCCTCCGTTCACCACAAAGGTCTTAAAATACCGCCGCCTGCTCCGAGCGGGGCGGGCAGAGCGGGGCGGCGAGCCAGCATTTCCACCCAGGCGCGCTGCGTTCCGTGGGCAAGGCCTGGCCGGTCCCCCCACCCACGGCGCGACCCAGGGCTCTGCGGGTGACAGCGGCCGCACAAGGTGACTCGAGTTCAAGGCGGTGCCCGTGGGGTCCGCGCCGGTGCCGGAGCAACCTCGGCCCGAGAGCCCCCGCCCCGCAGAGGCGACGTCCGCCCCAGGGTCCAGAGGCCCGGGCGCTCCAACGCCGGCCGCCCGCACCCGCGCTCGGACGGCGCCCGCGGCCCGCCCCGGCCCCCCGGGCGACGCGGGTGCCTGGCGGGTGGGGCGCGGACCCCGCGAGGAGCGGAAGATGGCGGCGCGGCCCGGCCCCGGGCGGCCGCGAGGGGCCGCGGTGCTGCGCGCCCGGCTGGGCCGGCGCGGCTAGAGCGGCGCCAGGGCCCGGGCGGCGCGGCCTCCTCCCCGCCCGCCGCCGCCGCGCCCCGCCCCGCGTGCCCGCCCCTCCCCGGGCCGCGGCCGTGCCCCGCGTCGCGCTCCCCCGGGATGGCCCGCGCGCCTCGGCGCTGCCTCTCGGAGCACTCGGCGGAGCGGCGGCGGCCGCGCTCGGGGGGCGCGCGGCTGCGGCGGCGGCGGCGCCGCGCGTGAGGGGCCGCCTCGGGCCGAGCGGGCGCCGCCAACATGTCGGATACCAAGGTAAAAGTTGCCGTCCGCGTCCGGCCCATGAACCGACGAGGTGAGGAGCTTTCCGCTGGGTTTTATTCGCGGCCGGGCTGAGGGCGGGGGCAACTTTGCAAACTGCGGGGCCGCGGGGCTGCGGTGCCCGGAGTGGAGCCGGGGCCGGGGCCGCGGAGCCTGGGCGGAGGCGGCGCCCGCACTGGCCGCGCAGAGCCCGGCGCCCGGGACGCGGGCTCCCGGCTCCCGGCTCCCCGCTCGGCCGCCTCCCCGGGGACCCCCAGCGCGGCGCGCCCCCGCGGGCTGGGGGCACCGACGCTCGACTTTGCAACGTTGGCTTCCCCTCTGCTTTCAGAACTGGAACTGAACACCAAGTGCGTGGTGGACATGGAAGGGAATCAAACGGTCCTGCACCCTCCTCCTTCTAATACCAAACAGGGAGAAAGGTAAAGCGGGCACGGGGAGGGCGGGTCGGAGGAGCCAGCCCGCGGTCTCCTGCAAGTTTGAGCCAGGAAAATGGGAGCGCTCGCTCCTATTGTTAGGGGGCAGGCTTCAAGTTTGTCGCACGCTCCTGTCTGAAGCTGTTGCAAGTCCAAGTTCTCCTCCCTCTGACCCCCTCCCCCCACCCCTCGCTCGAGGGCGACAGCAGACACCCTGGCCAGAGCCAGCCCCAGCCCCGGACTGGCTTCCAGGCACCCAGAGAATAAGGGGTTGTGGTGGCGGGGGAGCTGATGGGAGCCTGGAGATGATTAGTGCAACGACCACATTTTACGGATAAGAAAACTGAGGCCAGAAAGAGGCAAGTGACCGCCCCAAGGCCTGGGACCTACAGGAACCCGGGGCTCCTGCGCTGACAGCATCCTTCGGGCAAAACTGTTGAAGGACTTTGCGTGGAAAATGGAAGGAAACCCCCACAGTCAAGCAAAAGCAGTCTTGATGCAGGCTCAGGCCTGAGCCATTTAAAATCTATTTCTTTTTGTTGTTGTTGTTGGTGCTGGGTGGAGATAATGCCTGCATGTAATGCGCGAATTTTGATTTTCAAGGAAACAAAAGTAGTGCCCTGAGCTGTGTAGACACTGGGGGATATTTAAAAGGGGGCTGCATTTACTAGATGGCAACATATTTGCATTTGAAAAGTGGTAACTGTTGGATCCTTATTAATTCTGCTCTATTCCACGCAGCAGTATGGGAAAATGCCCTAAAATAATTAGAATATTTGGCATTTTTCTGGTAAGCCCCCGAGAAGAAAAGGGTTGGAATTCATTCACTATAGCAATGCAGGAGCTTGTAAAAATAGAAAAGAGAATACTGGAGATTTGACAGAATTCATTCCTTTTGGACATGGGTATGAGTTGTGTTTGTAAACTTCACCTGTTGATTGATGGACTACAATTGGGTGATTATTGCTCTTTAGAGATTTTCACTGAAGAGTTACTCTTTCAGGGTTATTATGTTATTGCTAATGGAAGCAGCTGCCTTCGTTCTATAATGAGGTGGTGTTTCACACATAGTTTTGCTAAATTTGGGGGACGGAATTATGTGTTAAGGGTAGAGATTTTAGGTTAAGGGTAGAGAGTTTAAGCCAGTTGGCAAACAGTGTGCTACTTACAGAAGATTGCTATGGTGACAATAAATAGCTGTTATATTTAAAATGTCCTGTTAAATACTTTTCAGTAATGAATGTATCCTTGAGTATACTGTTTTAGATACATTTTAATTATTTATTACTTTTAGATACATTTATACAAGTTAGTTATATATTTCATGGTGTGGTGGTAGAAGTAAATGCTTTGCTTAAATGAAAATACAGATTAAATCAGATACCTACACCACCAGCATTTTTTTAGAAAACTGGATTTTTTTGAACATTGTTACAGAAAAATAATTGTGCTGAGTCAATTCTTTAAAGTCTGGGAAGCAGGTAGAATAGTATAACTCCTGTTATGTAGCTGGTGGCTTCTGTTTTCCTTGCTCCTTGTCACTCTTAACCATAAAGAATGCTACTGTTAGCTACCATTTAATGAAATGAAGCTTTGCCATTTGTGTAGAGAAACATTTAATTTTGTGGAACTTGGAAAGACATTATAACTGTGCAGTTGGTAAGAAATTGTAAATAATCCATTGATCATTTTGAGGGCTGCCACAGTTACCAAACAGGATCCTTTAAGTAAACGTTTACAGGGTGGTTGGGGGATTTATCCAGTGGTTGGCTTATTAGGATAGCCCCTTATCTGGAGCTATAAGAAGAGCATTGACATACAGGTGTTCTCTTGTTCTCCTGACAGATGGGGTCCTGGGAGTGGCGGATGGGGCTCTCTTTGTGGCATTCTGCTTGAGTACCTTTCATTCAGCTTATAGACAAACTGAGGCATCACCTCAGCCATGCTTCTTGCAGATTAGGATTACTGTCACTGCAAGGATGGAGACACCAATTGTGTTTTGATTTTCATTATGCAGCTCATATTTCTCCACCAGATTTTCCTTTAAAGCTTCAGTGCATTTAAAAATAGAAAACAATTCCTCCCTTGGGCTCTGGGTTGATTAATTGCAACAATTCTTCATGTTGTGTTTGTAGTTTATTTCTATCATTTGTTTTGGGATGGAGCTCAGGGCAAGGTGAGAATGGTATTTTTCTTACCTAGAAATTCAAGGTTTGAAGTATAAGATTAATATTGTCAAGCCTGTGTCTAATGGAGAATTCTGAAAATTCCATGAAATTATAAATGTGTTAGCCAGGAGTAGAAATTCTAAGTTACTGAGTGAACGCTTTCAGTCCTACCAATAAAAGCCAGCAGGAGTGCATTGATTTCTAGGAAAAGAAACAGATGGGCTTAGATTTCATAATTTCCCCCCTTTTTGGGAATCAAAGCCAGGACTCCACAATACCGATAGGCTCATAGGTTTTGTGAGGTTAAAGAAGTTTGTTGTGATTCAGAAATTCAGGCATTACAACCCACTGCGGAGCACCATGCTAATGTGCTGGCTACTGTTCTGAAACATGAAAACATATTTGAATTTGTTTCTTAAAAAGCGGTTGTACTATGATGGAGACATTTGTGAAGTTCAGCTCATGTGCTGCCACGCTCAGCAGAGGGGATCCAAAGATAAGTACAGATCCAGTGCCTATGGCAGGACTCCCATCTTTGAGCTAGGGAAATAGGTTTAAAATGGTTAATACACAGTGTGGTGGACTATGTAGATTCTAGTTTGCCTTTCCATATACCATATGATTTGGAAATTGCATGTTTCCCCTTCTGCCTCCTCCTTGAGGCTGTGAGTTCTTTGAGAGCAGGTGTCTTCCGTGGCTTGCTTCTCTTTGTGTCCCATGCCCTTGGACTGCACCTGATGCATAGCAGTTGTCTGCACTGAGTTGGTTCACAGCGTGTGGGTGCACTGAGGAGGGAGGGACCCAGGGTGTTAGCAACCAACCTGCAAAGACAGGTGTTTTTGTGCTGATCTTGTGGGTGCTGAAAGCACAGGTTCACTTTTTTAAGATGGGGAGAAAGTCTTTTGTTAAAGCAAAAACATGCCTGCCACAAATTAATCCTGGGTCATTGTGTGCATGGAATAGGATGTTGAAGTAGGGGCACTGGGGGGGGGGGGTATAGAATCAGAGCCCCTAATTTTCCAAAATGGGAATTTGCCAAAAAATCTAAGTATGAGCAGATGAGCAGTGAAAAGTCTCCGTCTCACCCCCACCCTGCTCACATCTTCTACCCTTCCCGCTCCCTCACCTCTCCAAAAGAAAGGAAACCATAGTCATTCAGCATTTCTCACGCGTGTTTTCATGTGTGCAAACACACACACGTTTATATATATTTCAACAGATAGCTTTCCTAGCGTAAAGACCAGTATATTAACGTGCATCCTTTCATTTTTACATCCAGTGTGGTTGGAAGTGGTGATTTAAAAAATATAGATGAGTGAATCTTTATCATAAAGTGGGTACAGATTTCCCCTTCCTCCTCATCCCAAACTAGGACGATAGGTACATTATTTTTTTTAGAATATTTATTTATGCATACAAGAACTGGGGTATAGGCCAGAGGTGCCGGGGTGGGGCTGAGAGAATCCACCAGAGACAGAGTGGGGAGCAGAACAGGCAGAGCAACTGAAATACACTGCTGAGGGGAGCAGCAGGAGACAGGAGAGGTCTGCTGTGCCATGTGGGTCAGCTCCCTGGCTGGGTTTTGAACTTGTGCTGCAGTGGCTGTGGATAGCTTCATAGCTTTGAGACTTAACCCCTTGCACCAACAGGGAGGACCTGGTAGGTTATTTTTTATATCTGGTATGCTATTATTAATTTATATGAAAAAAATTGAGTGTTCCCAGATATAATAAATAACATACCAAATTATACCAAATACAAATGTTGTATTTTAAGATGGAAAGAACCTAGAATGTGACTTGCTTTCCGCATACATTTTTGTTCTTATTATTTTAAGTAAGTAAATTATAGCATTGTACATATATAACCAGGCTCAGCTGAAAGAAAAAAGTAGACTAAATTTTGGGCTCTTAGTAAAGAGCATCCAATTTTAACTTGTTAAAAAAATTCCTTGAATTAATTCAGTTATGAATTCACCTATTTACTTTTCTAGAACACTTATTTGGACACGGAGTTTCCTGAACTGGTCATGAATTCTTTTTCCTCACTACATTTCATTTCTCCATATTTCTCATTTTATCTTTTGGGAGATTTTTCTCCAGTTTGTCTTCCATCACTCATGCTTAGTTTTTATTTTCTATTGTCATTTTTAATTCAAGAGTTCCTTGTTGGTGCCAGATTTTAAAAAAATAATATCCCCTTCTTGTTTCTTGATTGTGGTATTTTTCTCCCTCTTTCTAAGGGCATTGTTCATGGTTTCCTTTGTATAGTCTGCTTTTACCCCCTTAAAGTTTATTGTTTTGTTTGCTGGTGTTGGTCTCTGTCTCTTATGTTAAGGACATTTCTCAGAAGTAGCTTTATTCACTTACACTTGGATTTTTCTAGGACAATGACTATATGATTTGTCATTGTGTTCTCTGCCCAAATTCAAGAAAACCCAGCCTACAGAAAGCATTTTGTGAAGCCTCACTGCTGTCAAAAAATACATCATTACAAGATTTTATCCCTCTTTTCACTTAACTCCAACAACTAAGATACAAACAATGATTTCCTTTTCCTTTTTTTTTAAAGATTTGTTTATGCATACAAGGGGTTGGGTGCAGGCCAGAGTTGCGGGGGTGAGAGGATTCACCAGAGACAGAGTGGGGAACAGAACAGGCAGATCCTCTGAAGTACACTGCTGAGGGGAACAGAGGGGAAACAGGAGAGGTCTGCTGTGCCAGGTGGGTCACCTTCCTGGCTGGGGATCGAACTCCCACTACTGGCTGCCAATAGCTTCATAGTGCTGAAACTTAACCCCTTGCACTGCCAGGGAAGTCCTGATTTCCTTTTTCTTAAAAGCATAAGTAAAGACAAGAATTGAACATAAAACATAAACCCTGGACAACTCTCATTTTCCCACATTCATGAAGATAATTAGGGTGGTCAGTATAAATTATTGGAAAGGTTGACAATTCTTACTTTTACTTCACGATTGCAGAATTTTTAGATCAGACATTTTATTTTGGCTGCACTTAATTTAAAAGTATATACCTGTCAGACTGGAAAAAAATTTCAAAGTGATACCAAACTGACCTGTTTATCACCCTGCCACTTAATTAGGCTTCTTGTGGCACAATTTAGTGAGGGATAATTGGATAACTTGTATTGATTCCAGATTTCAATAAATTATGCATGTCATACCTACATTTCAAAGACATTTGCAGGAATAAGTTTTTCCCAAATAGTAGGTTTCCTAAAGACAACAAGTCAACCACAGTTACCTTTTCTCAAATCTTCCCTGGAGCTATAGCAGAGAAAGTGTTTATTTAAAATTTAAAGGAGCTTGGAACACATTACCTGCAAAGGAAACATAATAGCGGAGAAACCAACAAGACAAACAGAAACTCAGAAAGATTACTTTGTACCTTTACAATGTAAGAAACTAAGTTTACTGACACTAGAACTGTCAATACAGGAAGTAAGCTAAAATTTGTATGAAAATGCAATAAAATGAGTTATTTCTACATGACCCAGGAGCTTTTTAAAGATCAACAAATTATTTCTGGGAATTTTGACTTACAAATGTAAAAAGAACGTGAGATAGTCCTCTGGGAAATTAGTTTATTTTTATTTTTTATTTTTTTAAAGATTTATTTATTTATGCATACAAGCACTGGGGTACAGGCCAGAGGTGTGGGGGGTGAGAGGATTCACCACA
>JAGFMF010011860.1:1111180-1151147 GCA_019455555.1 Galemys pyrenaicus
TAGGAGTGGGATTGCTGGATCCTATGGAAGTTCCATTCTTAGTAGATTGAGGAACAGCCATACTGCTTTCCATAATGGTTGGACCAGCTTGCATTCCCAAAAAGTGCATAATTCTTTATTTGCAGATCTAAGGTTAGAAAAGTATAGGGGCGCTTTGGATTAGGACATGTCTTCCAAGCCCTAACCACTTCCTTGAAGCCAGTCTTCATTTCACATTCCTATCACTTCAGTGACTCATAGGTAAAATAGAAGTGTTTTACCAAATTGTTCTTCACATGACAATTCTGTCTTTTTACAAAATGGATTCCTTAGCTGCTCTACAATGCTTTTGCATATGTAAAGGATGAGGCAGAAGTAAAAAGGTGGGAGAAAGTAGAATCACTGTCCCATCAACCCTAACAAAGCAGTCATATTATGTTTTCCTCTATCTTCATTTTGTCCTGTCCGTGTAACAAATATCTGTAGTTACAATGTTGTGTTCTGCCTTCCTCCTTTGTATACTTTGTCCTACGTCATTGTTTTCACAATTATAATTTTAATAATTGAATGTTGAGTTTCACCTTTTAAACATTTCTCTATTTTTTGGACCTTAAGGTTGTTGCTCTTAATGATTATGAGTAATGGAGAGCATCTTCATGAAACTTTTCAGAATCCTTTGCTTGCTAATTGAAAGAGATGTCTTCTCACACAGAAGTACATCTTTAAAGTTGTGTGGTAAGACCGATTCATTTTAATGGAGTTAAAAGTTGATAATTTGCAGATTGAAGCATGATGGGTCGTGGAAAAATGATTTTATATGGTTGGTAACAAGATTGGTGGTTTTCACGCTTGAGTGTGCCCCACTCACGGTCCTGCCCACGAAAGGTCCTGATTCAGTAGACCTGAGGTGTGGCTGGAGATTCACATTCCTAATGAGTTCTAGGTGGTGACGCTCATGTTGTTATTACAGTACAGGACCAGGCCTTGAGAGCCACTGGACCAGCATCGTTTCTGTTTCTGGCAGTCCTCTCTGTCTCTGCTGTCCAATAGCATGGCCATTGGCCATATGTGACTGCTAAGCTCCTGAAATATGGCAAGTGCGACTGAGCAGCTGAATGGATAATTTTATTGAACTTCAAACAGTATTGGACAGCACGGATCTGAATGTGGTTTTTTACCTTGGAGGCACAGGGCAATTGTCTAGGATGCTTTAGAGATAGATGGCTGCATCTCACTCACCTACGCCTATCTTGTCAGAGATACTGGTATAACCGGGCTGAAATGCACCTTAGGGATTTTTAACCGCCTCCTACATGTTCCAGTTACTGTAATTGTTGCATAACAAATCACTCCAAGACGTAGTGTTCTAAAACAACCATTTTCTTGTGTCCATGGATTCTGTGGGCCAGGAACGACATAAGAGCAAAGCAGACATGACTTCTCTCTGCAGCATTATGTCCGGCCTCATCTGTGAAGAGTCAGGTCTGAGAACTAGTAGTCACCTGTCAGCCTGACTGTGTTGAACATCCAAGGAGATTAACTCATGTGCTTGGCACTTGTGTGCTCAAGGTCAAGAACCGCTGGTTTACTGTAACAAACCAGACTTTAAAGCCCACCTGTTCCACTTGTCCTTTAGTTCATTTTACCACTTCGATTGAGATCTTGTATGCGAATCTAAATAACTTTCTCAGAATTAATGTCTGAAGGCCTCATCCAGTTACCCTAAATATTTACCTTATAAGTCAATTTATGGAACTTTAATAGGGTCACCATGTGCCAACGGTATCTATTATTGTGAAAGTAAAGCCTCACAAAACTTAAATTCCTGCACTTTTTTTTTTTTCTTTTGAAAAGCCTCCTCTCCAGCCAGGTATATATAAACAAATGCCTCTCCTTGTTTTTATTTTAGCTGCAGTAGAGGGGAAGGAAGGCGCTAAATTATCTAGACACAGAGAACTGCTTATCCTTTTAGCTGGCCCTACGTTCTTGGGAAATACAGGTTCTTCAGACCATGCGACTATGTGGCCATCCCGACCTCAGCTGCGGAACCTCTCTAGAGCCTCCCGGGCCCCCAGCAGTGTGGAGCAGTGGGTAATAATGCATATGGGAAGTGTGGGTGCACCTGCTTCTGCCACTAACTTCAGCTAACTTAACCCTTTACCTTTTTGAGTTTCGTCTATAAAACTGAGGGCCCAACTAGAGCATATGAAAATGTTTGGGCTCTAACATTCAGATTTATCCCAATGGTATTTGGGTGTAGCATCGAGTTAAAAAGTTAGTAGGTAACAGCAATAGGAGCAAGATATCACATGAATGTGTTGCACTGCAACTTCTGGTGAGAGTTAGGAAAACTGGGGGGGGGGGGGCAGGGTCCCTGGTCCTGGGAGGCCCTGCTTGCCTGTGCTAGTTGACGTGAGATTGAAGGTGTCAAGTGAAAGAAGACAGCCCTGAGCTCATGATAACTGAGGTCTCCGTCAGCCGCAGTGGAGCCTGGGGCCGGCGCTGCTACATGTCTCCTGGCTCTGCTCAGGCAGCAGCTTTGGCGTGTGCCCCGGGCCCAGTGTCAGTCTTCCGATTTGGATCACTTGATGAGTTTTCATTTTGTCCACTTGCATTCTTTTTGGAAGCCAGTCGATTTTTTAAGCTGTTCTCAGGCATACAGCTTTTCCATGCAAAGAGTGTGCATGCATGTAACAGGGCGGAGAAACTACATTTCCAGAACTGTTTAAAGCTTCCTCAGGCAACTTGTTTTGTTTCTGTGGGTTCTGTTACAACCCCACCAAACTGCAGTTAATCCCGAATATTTCTATCTTTGATTGAAAGCAGAGTAGTTATTGATTCCATGTGGCCCTTCTGGGTCTGATCTGCAGGTGTGGTGGGCTTTGCTGCTATTAGAAGAGGGTGAGGAAAACAGCTGCTTGTGGTCCCCTTGGGGAAGGAATTGGGAGCCTTGCTTCTTTTTTTCCAAGAGTGTGAACAGGAAGGAAGCCTTTGAGGAAAGGGAAGCTTTACCCCTTTCTGTTGGCTATTTGTGTCATCTTGAGGGGACACTCCCTAGATTGTCTCCTCCAGGAGTAACCACAGATATCCACATATTTCAAAGAAAATCAGAAAAAAAGGCAAATGATGGGGGAGCCACCAAACCGTGAACTCTCATGTAGTTTTTTAACCAAAATAACCAGCTTTTACATAAACTTTACATACTGTGGTTTGATAAAACTAGTCAGCAGTGATAAATGATGAGTGATAAAACATTGCAGCTGGTGTGTTCTCCTGTTATCTTGGCCAAACTGTAGAAAATTTATAGCTGAACCTAGGAGTCTAACTACCCTTTTTAAAATTGGGTAACAAACTGTTAGGGTTCTCTGTTTTGCCTTTGTGTTCACTATCCTTAACTACTTCTATTTATATAGTTAATTAAAGTTGAGTGTTGACTATACAAATTGTAACGGGGATTGTTACTGGAGTGCTTTGAGAAAGCTCCTTCCAATTACTCGTTTCAAGGGTAATGTTTTGAGTAAGTAGGGAGGACTGTGGTAGGGAAAGCTCATCAAGATAATGGTGTTAAATTTGGGCTTATTCAGTTTCAAACATCTGCTTTTTTGATCTGAAGTTACAGTACAAATAGGTGACATTAGTGTTGTAATGTCACTTTTAACTTTTTTTGAAGCCTTGCAGCCTTGCTGGCTTTGATGTGTAGTCGTGCAGAGTACTTTCATGATGACAGAGCAGCCTGCCTTCTATGATGGATGATGCAGTGGAATAATTTCCTAAAACTTCTGATTTACAGTACTTCTGAGGACCTTTTTTTCAAGACCTCTAGCCCGGTTATTATTTAGTCAGGACCTGAATCGGACTTATCTTCTTGGTGTGGAGATGTCAGGCAGTCTCCAGGCCCCTCTGTGCTTGTTTTCCTAATCTGTAAAATGGGAATAACAAAAGCACAGACTTCGCAGGGGCTGTGGGGTGTGAGGACCAGCTCAGCAGATACTAAGCTCTGACAGTTATATTGTTTTTACTACTGTGGAGCATTTAAAGCTCATTGACTAGGGATTTGTTTGATTGTTTTTTAACTCCTAGGAAGAAGTCCCAAAGTCCCTGCTTTTATTCAGCATTAGGAATTTCTGATTACTTTTTTTTTTTTAAGATTTATTTATTTATGCATACAAGAGCTGGGGTATAGGCCAGAGGCGCGGAATGTGAGAAGATTCACCAGAGACAGAGTGGGGAGCAGAACAGGCAGATCTACTGAAGCACACTGCTGAGGGGAACAGTGGGCAAGGCAGGAGAGGTCTGCTGGGCCATGTGGGTCCCCTCCCTGGCCAGAGTCCAACTCATGCTTCTGTGCTGCAGATGCTTCACAGTGCAGTGCTCAAGCTGCTGCACCACCAGGGAGGCTCCTCTGATTACTTTTTATTTAAATGGATGTGCTTTAAAGACTATTTTTGCACTTCCACTCAAGCATTTCACCTCTTGGGGCACAGACCACAGGAGCATTGCTTTGCTGAAAGGAGCACAGTGGATTTTCTTGAGGGGGAATTTCCTTGTTGGACAGGTGCTTACTGTTGTCTGGTTACGTGGCGGTAAACAGTTTATGTCAAGAAATTGTATGTGGAGCCCTATAACAAGTAACTGTTCTTGACAAAATTTCGACATGTTTTTAAAAGTATTTTCAGCAGAGGGCCTCCCTGGTAGTACAAGGGACTGAACGCCATACTGTGAGGTTTTCTATAGCCACTGCAGCGCTAGTTCAATACCCGGCCAGGGAGAGGACCCACATGGTGCAGCAGACCTCTCCTGCCTTGCCCGCTGCTCCCCTTAGCAGTGTACTTCAGTCCATCTGCCTGTTCTGCTCCCCACTCTGTCTCTGGTGAATCCTCTCACCCACTGCACCGGGCCTGTACCCCAGTGCTTGCATGCATGCATAAATAAAACCTTTTAAAAAAAGGGCAGAATGGGGGGTTGGTGATGGGAGATGTATCAGAGCCAGGGGTGAAGACCTAAGCTGGGAAACAGTGCAAATAGCCTGCCCTGGACTTTCATTGCTAAACTGACTAATCAGAGGCCCTGTGTGGAGGTCCGTCCTGGCCTTTGGGGTGGGGCTGGAGCAGGGAAACTGAAGCTCTGTGTTCCAGTTACTGGGCGTTGTTACCTTGGAGCATCCCATTCTCTATAAAGGTTCGTTGCACCTGGTTGTATTACTGGACATGTAGTCACTAGATTTTGTTGGTGTGGGCGTTCATCATCTGCCAGTACTACTAGTCACAAACTGACTTGTGCCAAAAAAGACAAGCTACTAAAACACGGTTTCTGTACTTTTTTTCCCCTTTCTTGAAGCAGTTGACCTCATTATCCCAGTTCCTGGACCAGTGACTCTTGCACAATGTTGAAAAATGTGGACTTAGAGCCACTCCACTAAAACATCAAGATAGAAAAATATTTTCATTTGTATATCTGGTTCTCTGCCCGCCCCCCAACCCCCACACACACTTAAGTAAAGGCACTTTATCTCTGAATTCTTATTGATTTATTTATTTGTAATCATTTGGGTTTGGCATTCTTTACTGACGCTAAAATTTGAAAGCTGTTGTTAGTCTAGTTCATAGAAACATTCTAGTTTCTTTTGCATTTACTCGTTATTTTCCTTTTTTCAAAAAAACTGCCATGTGAAATAAGTGCATGCATATTTATGGTGTTTTTCTAAATAAGAGAGATATGTCTGCTTGCTCAGAAATGTTAACCAATTCCATTTTCTGTGTATAGAGACACAAAAACTACAGTATATATATATATATATATATATATATACACACACACACATATATATGCAGTAAAAAAGCAGAAGATTACAACAAATTTTTATGTACTGCTGGGTAGTTTTACATGAATGGACGTGCAGTATGTGTTTTGCCTTCTCTTTTTTCACTCTGGTTGCAAAATGTTTTAGCCAACATTCTAGGAAAGTACAGGTGTATGTTCTTGCATTTGGCCTGGGCCTCTCTCTGCTCTCAATTCTGCCCCCACCCCCACCCCTTTACTGCTGCTGTCTCTCTGTCTTCCCTCCCTGCCTCCCTGGAGGCAAAGAACCTGCTAAGGGGCTGGGGAGGAGGAGGAGTTGGAAAGGACAGTGCCTGGCCCCTGAATGCCCTGGGTTTCCAGCCCTTCCCCAAGCTGAAGTAGTGGTGGGGGAGACTTGCCCCTTCTCTGGGTCCTGCTCTGCAGCTGGATGCTTTCAAGTGCCTGTAGCATGTATTCCTGACCCCAGATCTGAATCAGAAAGACAAGGACTTCTGGGCCTCTCTGGTGGCCCAAGGGGGTAAGCACTGCACCCATGAGGTATCTTCAGCCACTGCAGCATGAGTTGGATCCTCGTCCAGGGAGGTGACCCACATAGCACAGCAGACCTCTCCTGCCTCACCTGCTGCTCCCCTCAGCAGTGTGTTTCAGTCCATCTGCCTGTTCTGCTCCCCACTCTGTCTCTGGTGAGTCCTCTCACCGCCCACACCTCTGGCCTGTACCTCAGTTCTTGTCCGCAGATATAAATCTTAAAAAAAAAAAAAAAAAGAAGGAAAGAAAAAGCCTTTACCTGATGAGTGGGCCTTTGTGGGCAGCTGTTAGTCAGCACGTGTCAGATCAGAGCTGAAAGTCAGTCCAGGTGTGACTTTGATGAAGAGGGACATTTTTATTTCAGGATTGTGAGGGAGGACATCTAGTGACAGCATGAAAGTAAATAGTTTTCAGATCAGTTACATGCTTATAGCAGTTTGTCTGCTTTTTATCAGGTGTTTTTAAAATAATAATTGAAACGTCATGTTTAACGGAAATGCCTACATCTGGGAAACGCTGGCTGTGCGTATTCGCGACAGGGCGCGCCTTCTCCGTGGGCCTCAGGGCTCATGAATTCTCTCTAGGGAGGCTGGGGATAGGACCTGGTATGAGCGCTGAGCAGACATAGGTTAGCGCCTGAATCCATCCTGGTCATCCTCCTGCCCTTCCTCCGGCCATGTGGCTGAAACCTGTTGCCCTGAGTCAAGACAGAAATAAGTGTTGCAAGAAGGCCAGCTTGTTCCCATGTGTTTGGTGGGACGGGCTGCTGTGAAATGCAGGCAGATTGGTACTTGATCCACTTTGGGGTTGGATAAGTAGGAGTCATGTGTTACTGGCAGGCAGGGAGGAGGGATTGAGGAGTGGAACTGAAAACTCATGGGAGAAGCTGAACATGTAGAAACATAACCAAACCAAAACTACCTCCTCCTAGCCTCTCCTCCTTTATTCTCCCAGGCCCCTGGGTGGGATGAGGCAATTTTACAGTACTCTTGTTTCTTCAGGTGTTTGCGGTGTGAGGTGCTTCCTGGGAGCCCAGAAGCCGGCTGGGGAAGCCTCCTTTCCCCCTGTGTGTTCCATGGGTGCTGTGTCCCATTAGGATGACCGGGGCTGCCCCAGATAGCAGTGAAGTGAGGTTGCGAGAAGCTGTAGTTAAGGAACTAATGTGCATCTCATGGCCGTTAGTCGGGGCAAAATAATAATGCTCATGTTTCTAGTTATCTGAGAAGCTGTTTTTCATGAAAGCGCTCCAGTCATTTCTGGCTTCTTGCATGCAGAATGTGGCCCTTTATTAAAGACTTCTGATTTTGCAGCAGGGTATTACATCAGCGCACACGTGGCCCTGGAGTCACCACCGTGACTGTCCCTGCATGCACACTGTTGGGGGGGTGGGCAGGGTCTGGTGCCACCTGCTCCGGGGCTGCTGCATGGGGGGCCGGTGCTCACTGGAGACCACCTGACATCTCAGACCTTCTGACTGGGTGGCAGACAAATGCTAACAGGGTTCCCAGCCGCTTTGCACCCATTTAACAAATGCTCTTTGGGGTCTGCCATCTTCAAAACTTGAAGCACTCTCTCTCAGTTTGTCCAGATTGCAACCGTGATATTGAGCTGGACTTCTGGGGCGGGAGCTTGACGTTTTATAGCTTAAAAAGCTGCCCAGTTTTCTTTGCTGCCATTAGCATTTGAGGAGCCCTGCGGATGACGAGAGGACCGAGAGCTCATCTCAGAAGCACGTGGGCACCTTTGTCCACGTAACCTCACACTTGCCACCTCCACCCCAAAAGTCAGCCGGCCCCATGGGGATGGTGGGCACAGCTGGGCAGGTGTGCTCTGAGGAGGCTGCACAGGCAATTCTGGACTGCCCATGGCTCAGGAAACATAGGTTTGTGAAGTGCTGTTCCAGGCTTGAGGCACATTAGTGTGTGTGTGTATGTGTGTGTGCGTGCGTGTGCGCCTGTGCACATGCTTGTTTATTTTTATTTGCTTTTTATTAATGAGCCAATCAGGGGGACTCATAAAGTACCTTACTTTCACTTCCTGACAGCTCCTTCTAGCTCTGAATTCTGCCCTGGAGTGCTGAGTCAGCATTGCCCAACTCTATTTCCCTGAAGAATTTGTGCAAAAGGCTTCTCACCCTTTCCAGGCTGTCAGCATGAGAACAGAGTCCCTCGTCGCACTGATCTCTTGTTTCTTCTCTAGTCCTTCCTTCCAACAGCTCGCACATGCCTTGCACTGGGTAGGTGCCTCCCTGTCGCAGTGCGCCTTTCCCGGAGCTGTCCCTGGGCCCGTGAAGCTGTGGGTGGGGTGTTCTTACGTGCTCCTCGGGCTATGACTTGTCATAACATTGTGGTTCTGCTGCTTTTAGTCTAGGCTCTATGCAGCCTTTAATTTCTGCATTATATTATTACATAATAATAGACCTGGCACTGGTGTGTGGCTTTTTTGGATAATGGCTGCACAGATGTGGCTCAGAGGACCCTTACAATTTTGATCCCACTGCTTTGGGCCGACAAGCAGGGGTCACACCTGCTGATTACCACTTCAGTAAAGGGTGAGCTAGCCAAGAGGTCACCCACCCTGACTCTAACAAAGTTCACACTTTTACTGTCCGTCGCACAAGCCACAGAGCAACCCGGCAGTGGCTGCGCACAGATAAGTGACCCGTAGAAGAGCAGAGTCATGAGGCCGGAGTGTTTTGCTCTCTGCAGTGCCGATGCTGATGTCTGCCCGGAGGTGGTGTGTGGTCCCGACTGGGGCACACGCTGCTCAGGCTGGCTTGGTCAGCATTCCTGTCGGCATCCCGTACTCCGAATAGGGGAAGTTTCCCCGTCAGTTGCCATGGGGATTGCCTTCTCTAGCTTCTCCTCAGCCTTGGTGTCTGCTGATCCAGGACAGCATGGGGGAGCTGCTGGCTTCCTACTCTTCCTTCTGGGTGAGGGTACTTCTCATTGTCTGGTTCTTCAGTGGCAGTTGCATTGAGGCTGCATCTTCTGCTTGCCCTTGAGGCGGTTGTTAATGTTTTTGTTTTTTCTTAACTCTGAAGCGCAGGTGTCAAGTGGTGCACCTAAGTAAGTCAGTCCCCCTGGGGTTCAGAGGGGGGTGGGCAATTTTATAACATGCTTTCCAGGAATGCACCTTGGAGTGGAAGTCATGTGGGAATGGCATTCTACAGAATGGCTTTGAGCTCGTTTTATTTTTTTTAATATATTTGTAAATACAGCATTACAGTCTGCTAAGTATTAAGCCCCTGCAGACTTTATTAAACAAACCGTTAAAACGAAGCCCTGCCATGTGCTGCAACCTAAGAAATGGAAGGCATTGTGCTAAGTGAAATAAGCAGAAAGGAAAAGTCAAATACCAAGTCACTCTGCCTGTATGTGGAGCATAAAGAAACAAAGGGGCAGACAAAACAAACACTAGTTTGTTTCCGTTTGACTGCAGAACTGAGGCTACCAGAGTGGCGGTGGGAGGGTGGATGTGGGAAAGGAGGTGGAGCAGGGGCACATTGGTCTATGGTTGAAAATGATGCGCACCTTGTTTGGGGGAGGGTGGGGGGTCACATACCGTATTGTCGACCAGTGTTGCCTCAATAACAGCACATAAATAAAATTTAAAAAACGAGCTCTTACAAATGTTGTTTAATAAGCGTCTTGTTAACAAATTCCTTTTGCTATATCTTGCGGTGATTACCAAACTTTAATGAGTCATAGTCCCATGGCTGAGCCTTGTTGGTTTAGAACTCAGTTGGAAGGGAGAGACTTGGTGGCCTGCCAGCCTGGAGCAGGGGAAAACCTGTGTTAAAAACAAAACAACCCAGGTCTTACCTCGGGGGTGGGGGAGTGGAGGGGTAGAAGATGGCTTGTAGGCATTTTTGCCAACAGTGGTCAGTCTGGGGAGGTATTTCATGACTGCAGATACCCAGGCCTTTTCGCTTCTGGAACCTACAGCCTTCCAGAAAGGCTTAGAATAGTTTCCTTGCCTTAGACAAGTTTTGTTTTTCAACCCAGGAGAAGCTGAGCGGGAGATGGGCTCTGCTGTCTTTCCTTCTCTCAGTGCTTTTCAAATGACAACATAACAAACAAACCAGTTCTATGCTTGTTACTGGTTGTGTCATCCAAGTGCCTGGGTGACTGGCTTTTTAGGAACTCACCACTCGCTTTTGCACAGCTCAGGATTTCTTCACGCAGAGGAAGCGAGAGACAGATGGCCTAATTCTCTTTTCTTAAACCTCATAAATTTTAATATGACTTTCCTAGTTACAAAAGTGATATCTATTCGCTGTTAACTTAGAAAATACAAGATATTTGTGGTGAGATAAAATTTGTTCATCCTCCTGTGAACATTTTGACGAATTTCCCTTTTTCCATGCATGTTTTCCTACACTTACGGAAACCTCGTGGTTCTGTGCCACCCACAGACTTAACGTTACCTAAGAATTTTAGACTACCGAGTTTAGCTAAGCATTAGTCCGGAGTTCTATCTCATTCACATTTTTTGAGGTTCGGCTTTATCTTCAGTGTCTTCCCGTGATACCGAATGCCGGCCTCAGTTTCCCTCAGCCGATGAAAGGAAACAGAGGTTGAGAGGGAAAGTAGTTTAATTTGCTGACAAACTAAAGCGGGTGGTTTGTTGTGCCTGAACAACAGACCCGCGTCTGAAAGACCACTGTCCTCCTCTTTGGCACAGTGCAGGGGTATTTATATAAAGGAATACAACCAAAGGGAGATGGGCGAGGGTCTCGAAGGGGAGACAGAAAGTGTCTACATGTGCTTTTGGTGCAGGCGTGTGGAGATTTCAGCTGGGCGCCGCTTGCTTTGCTAACACCTGATGTTCAACTTCCTTAGTATCCTCTTTGAGATGGCCTTCCTGCCCCTTAGAATGCAAGAAGACAAAACTGTTCAATGCAACAGATAGGGATGCTTACAGATGGAGCGGGAAGAGAGAACTGAGACCGGTCTGATGCACTGCATCACCTGCTCCACAGCTGTCTCCTCCCCAGACTACTTCCCCCTGAGCCTGTGCTGCTTAACAAAAGAGAGTAGGGTGTCTGCTAAACCAAGGTAGAGCCTGTTGGATTATTTGGAGTTTTCCTTCCCTAATTGATGAAGCATCTCAAGGAGCACTGATGCTGGAGTCCAGGCTCCTGGGGTGTGAGTCTTGGGACCTGTACCTTCTAGGATGACCGAGCCTGAGCAAGCTGCTTAACCTCACGGTGCCTTCATTTCCAACACTGAATGAAATACATCAGGCACTCTTCAGTGCTGTGTTTTCTAACTTTCAGAATAATTATAGGGTCTCTCTGGTGTCCTCGTGGTTTATCTGAGCCACCTGATGGGGATGGTCGTATCGTAAGCTCAGGAATCCTGATAATGCTCAACATTGCTTAGTGGGCGGACTTTTTTCTGGAAGCATCCAAGTAATGAAGCGCAGTGGGCAGCCGTCCTTCTGCTCACCTGTGTCTATGCAGGTGCTTCTTTCGCCAACTCTGTCCCTCTGCAGGGCAGCAGCCTCCTGCCCACTGTGACCTGTGACCTTGCTGAGCTCCTCTGCACTGACCTCCCTCCGCATCTGTGTCTGATCTACGATACAACAAGCAAGCATTGTGTTGTATTTGGACAAGACCTAGTAGACTCTTATTTTAAAAAATATTTATTTATGCATACAAGAGCTGGGGTACAGGCCAGAGTCACGGGAGGTGAACGGATTCACCAGAGGCAGAGTGGGGAGCAGAACAGGGCAAACTAACTGAAACACACTGCTGAGGGGAGAAGCGGGTAAGGCAGGAGAGATCTGTGCGCCATGTGGGTCCCCTCCCTGGCCAGCAGCAGGGATCGAACTCGTGCTGCAGTGGCTGCAGTTTGCTTCACAGTGCATTGCTTAACCCACTGCACCACCAGGGAGGCCCCCCTAGTAGACACTTTATTTATACCCTTCTTTTTTCATAATTGCTCAAATTGACACATCTTGACCAGAGAAAAAACTTCTTAGTTATGTTCTTCTAGCTATTCTTTAGAACTTTTGAAGGTGTACTTCCTCAGTGGGAAAAATATGTTCCAAAATCTTAAAAAATCTATCTTTATTCTACCACCTACCTCTTTTGAAAGTTTTTGATCTCAATGTTGTGCTTCCTTTGAATCTGGTGAACTTGTGGCTATTCCACCACTTGAAATTATGACTAAAGATTATGTGTCATCATCACAAAGATAAATTTAAAATAACGGGGTCAGTATCAGCCTCAAACTAAAGCTACTGAAAAAGTAATAAGATTTAATATCACAGATGTCACTAGTGACTCTGTTCTGGAAGCATCTCAGTAATGAAGCACAGTTAAATTGCTTTGAGTCACTTGTAATAATTTTTTTTCTTTCCTGCTTCTAAAAAAAGAATGGAACTTTTGACTCAATAAAAGCTATGTTTAATTTTGTAAGGACCAGAGGACCAGCTTCTATATCTGGCCTGAGTTTCTCTTGACGGTTGTTGAATATTGGCCAGCAAAGTGGTCTTTAGATTTGTTATTTTTATTATATTTTTAAAGGTTTATTTATTCATCCAAGAACTGGGGTACAGGCCAGAGTTGGGGGCATGAGAATATTCACCAGAGACAGAGTGGGGAGCAGAACAGGCATGTCGACTGAAACACACTGCTGAGGGGAGCAGCGGGAGAGGCAGGAGAGGTCTGCTGTGCCATGTGGGTCCCCTCCCCGCCCAGCAGCAGGGATCGAACTCGTGCTGCAGTGACTGCGGTTTGCTTCATAGTGCGTTGCTTAACCCACTGCGCCACCAGGGAGACCTGGTCTTTAGATTGAATGAAATGGAAAAAAACCTTTATTCTTCCCCACCTATGATGCTTACTTTTCAAATGCTAGTCAAGATGGTTTGTATGACTAGCCTTGGTGGAAGCATTTTTAATTTTAAAACCTCATTAAAACTGTGGACATATCCAGAGATTCTAGAGATATCTAGGGGTTAAGCTCGGTTGAAATGGAGAATTATTAGAGCAAATTCATCCAGCCTTTTTAGGCAGGACATCATCTGAGTTTCTTTAACTTTTTGTCATTTTTTATTCTTTTTAGAACTCTTAAGGAAATTTATCTGGGATTAAAAAAAGCTAACTTTGACACTCTACCATTGATCACTGAACACATGAAAAATTTGTGAGGCTGTTATCTTTTTTCCTGGTATCTGTTATTTCCCAATAAATCAACCTACCTTAACTTCTGGGTTTCTCTCCAAGAAAGCAGCATCAGTGTCTGCTCGGTTTGACAGTTCTTCACTTACATTCTCCTCCGGATGACACTGAAATATTCTGCTGTTTTATACATGTGTGAATTTGGTTTACTTCGATTTTATCCGGTGATTGTGATGGAGGATAAGAATAGAAATGTTGGAAAGGAGGTACCACAAGACTGGAAACCCGGCTCACGGGATGCCAGGAGCTGGAGGTGGGGATAGAGGTAATTAACACAGTCACTAAACCAACTATACGAACTAAACGTCTTTAGTTGCATAAGTGCAGGCCCAAACAAAGTGTCAGATGCTGTTTGTGTCTTAAGGCTCAGACCAGTGAGGAGATTGTCGTCATTGTAGATTCCCCGTTCCCTTTCGAATTCTACAGTTACCCAAATCAGCAGCTAAGGGGCCACTCCACAAAGGAGTGAACCCCTCCCAAAGAGAAGAAGACTGTGTCAGTGCAGTCTCTGCACTGGCTCGGGGCAGCCATGCTGTGCCCACCTGTGCCTCTGCAGGTGCTTCTCTTCACCAGCTCTCTGCTCTGCAGGGAGCAGCCTCCTGTCCATGGTGATCTGTGACCTGGCTGGGCTTCTCTGCACTGACCTCCCTCAGAGGCAGAGACAGCTTCCTCAAGGCTGCCTGCCTGTGACCTTGCAGGCCTCTCTCAGCAAACCTGTCCCGTTCTGGGGCAGCCCTTTCTACCCTTTTGCGTCTATGCAAGTGTCCTTTACTCTTCCCTCCCTTTTATAATAAACCTGCCCTTTTGGATACAACTAACATCTCTGTGTTGTGGAGAAACTCGCCAGTGCTGCTGAAAGGGGAGCGCTGGTGAAACCTTCCGCACTGTGAACCCAAGGACCCCACTCTCCAAACCCAACAGCTCCAAAAATAACTTCATTTGGGTTAAGCAATTTTTTTAAATTATTATTGCCTTTTGCACATTTTAGGGCTATAGAGAATAAGACACAATATTCTTTTTTAAAAATTTTTAAAAATTTATTTATTTATGCATACAAGAGCGGGGTACAGTCCAGAGGTGGGGGAGGTGAGAGGATTCACCAGAGACAAAGTAGGGAGCGAAACAGGCAGATTGACTGAAATACACTGCTTAGGGGAGCAGCGGGTGAGACAGGAGAGGTCTGCCCGCACCAGGTAGGTCAGCTCCCTGGCTGGGGATCGAACTCACGCTGCAGTGCCACAGATGTTTTACAGTGCAGCGCTTAACCCGCTGCGCCACCAGGGAGGCCCAATAAGACACAATTTTCTAATGTCAACTTTTGAGAACCACAAACGATTTATTTAAACCTTTTAGACCAAGGAGGGATCATGGCTTCTAAAGAGTTTAATACTTGAATTATTTGAATATTATTTTCATTTCACTTTACCATTTTTCAAATGTGCTTCATGAAGATTTGGTGGCTACACTATGGACAGATGAAAGAGAAGTGAGAAGGTTAATGGAGTTGATTTGCTCTAACATGTATAATTAGTTCCTGGATAATATATATTTTTTAGTCAACTTACTGAGGTATAATTTACCTGTGATATGACACACACATTTGAAGTGTACACTTGCTGCAGTTTATAATTGTACACGCCTGTGTAACCACTGCCATTAAGCTATGGACCATTTCCTCATCCAAATAGGTCTCTTCGGCTCCTTTGTAGTCATCAGTAGTATATTTTTCATACTGTAAAACCTTTCTCCCCATGTTACTCCACATGCCGCTGTTAATCCCGCTCTGCTGCATTTCTGTTGGCCCCAGTGTTGAATGGGATGCAAACCCCTTTGATGTTACAGAATTGTACACTATGGGATAGATGATCGTCTTTGCAAACTTGAAGTTTACAGGGCAGCGAGAAAGGACAGGTAGAGCTGTAATCTACATCCCTGAGTCATGTGTTTATGTAAGAAACCCTGGGACTAGCTGATGACTTGGGCTTGAGTCTTCTTGCTGTCATCAGTAAGCCAGAACTAATTGGAGAAACCAAATTTGAGTCAGGCATCAGGAAGGTGCCAGTTGAATGGAGAGGTGTAGATTCATTGTGTTTACCTCCCATAGTGAGGGCCCCAGGAAAGTGAGAGAGGTGAGGGAGCACAGGGAATTTGCCAGTCAGACTAGATTCATCACTCTGCTTGTGACTGCATTGATCAGGGTGCCTATGAATGACCTGGGAGTCTAGTCAGCCCCAGCAGCCCCAACACCTGAATCAGCCCTTGTCCCTGGGCTGTGCCTCTTCCTGGCTCGATTCAGCTCCACTTCAGTGTTCTCTATTGCCTCCATACCAGATGCCTTCTCAGATCTTCCCTGTATAAACTCTTCTTTTCTATCACCTCTCTTGGGGCATGCTGCTGGCTTCTCCCTGGTATCTCAGCAGTTACAGGAAAAACTTGACCTTTCACAGTTATTTTAAGCCTGTTCTTTAATTTATTACCATGTTTTCATTGACTCTAAAATGCTATCAATTTAAAACACTTTGGTATTTAGTTGTCACAAAAGAAAGAAGCTAATTGGAACATTAGCTCTCAACCATGAGGTATGTCCTTTTTCAAAGAGTTAAAATGGGGGATAAAAGGCAGTCTCACCCACCAAAACGGAGAACTGAGAACTCCAGACCCCAGACTGGAGCAAAGAGCTTGGGGAGAAAGATCCTGTGTGAAAGGAGAGTTAAGAGAATTAGGGAACTTGGGCGTGAAATTTGGGGGAAAGAGGCTCAGTGTGCTTGCTAAAGTTTGTGAAATTCCTGGAGGTGGACCTCATATGTGATTGGAGGATCTTAGAAGGTCATGAAAGAAAACAAGCTCTAATCTTGTGATTAGATCTAATCATCTAATTAGATGACTGTCTGTAAGACAGACCAGTTGCTCCAAAAGAACGTAGTTCTTTTGCTACTGAGCCCTGAATGAAACATCTCCTTAGGCTCTTACAGTGTCATTTACTGAGCAATATCCTCGACTACCTTTTTACCATAAATACAGCTACCTCCCCACCCCAGTTTTATTGAGACATAGTAATATATAATATTGTGTAAGTTTAAGCTGTTAAGCTGTCCAAGGTGTCAATTTGATGCATTTACATATTCTAAAATGATTACCGCTTTAACACTAGCTAATAGTTCTCCCTTGGTATCTGCAGGACATTCTTGGTTTCTATGGACATTCTCCTTCATACATTAAATCATCTCTGGATTATTTATAATACCTAATACAATGTATACTATGTAAATGGCTGTTCTGCTGTATTGTTTAGGAAAAAAAAGTATGTGCATGTTCAGAAAAGGCACAGCTACCATAGCCTGCAGCTACATATTTTCCATCCATAGTTGGTTGAGTCCCAGGATGTAGAAACCAAAGCAAATAAGCTGATGTAGAGGGCCAACTATACGTACTCCATTATGGCATATAATGACCACATAGTTACCATCTTTTTTGCAGTGAGAACATTAAAGATCCCTCTGCTTAGGATTTTCAAGTATATATTAGAGTACTACTGACTATAATCACTATGCTGTGCATTAGAGCCCCAGAATTTTATTTATTTATTTATTTTTAGATTTATTTATTTATGTATACAAGCACTGGGGTATAGGCCAAATTGTGGGGGGGGGGGGAGTTGAGAGGATTCACCAGAGACAGGGTGGGGGGCAGAACAGGCAGANTTTTTAGATTTATTTATTTATGTATACAAGCACTGGGGTATAGGCCAAATTGTGGGGGGGGGGGGAGTTGAGAGGATTCACCAGAGACAGAGTGGGGAGCAGAACAGGCAGATCTACTGAAATATACTGCTGAGGGGAGCAGCGGGCGAGGCAGGAGAGGTCTGCCGTGCCTTGTGGGTCACCTCCCCAGCCAGCGGCAGGGAACGAACTCGTGCTGCAGTGGCTGCGGTTTGCTTCATAAGTGCATTGCTTAACCCACTGCGCCACCAGGGAGGCCCGAGCCCCATAATTTTAAATAAAGACACTTTTGTTAATGTTTAATTTCTGGTAAGTAGCTGGTAAAAATATTCTAAGTTCAGTTTGCCTCACTTGGTCTAGCCTTCAGGGATAGTCAGAAGGTCTTAGATTGCTTGGGCAGGTGGGGCTGATGGAGTGAGCGGTGGTTTCAGCCCCTGACATGCTTACAGGGACTTTGTTTATCACATATCGTAATGCCTGGCTTTATGATCTCCATGTCCGTTGCGGCCCTCCTCCTTGGTACTCCCAGTCCCTTATCAGATCCCCCAATTCCAGCAAATTCTACTCCCTACTACTATGCCCAGAATTTACTGAATTGCATATGCAAGCTCTCACTTCCCTGTTTTCTCCAGTCTGAAGTGGACTTCCAGCTTCCTCTGCATGCATTCATATTCATTGGTTCCTTAGGCGATTCAAAAAGCATGTTCTTTAAGAATCTTTTTTTGATCCTTGGTCTTAATTTCAAACCCCTGTAATATTCTTTTTATTTTAATGTTAACCATTTTATTTAGAATATTCTAATATGGATACTTAAATACAACTTGTTACCATATTTTGCAGAATTTACTAGGGAGGAAAAACAGTGCACTTAGCGCTGATAGTTTTTTTTTCTTTTTTTTGGGGGGGGCTGATAGTTATTCATCAAAAAGTCAAAATGGGAAAAGAGAAAAATGTACCTATATGTATTTTTTTTTACTTTTACGTTACATTCACATGACTTAAAAGTTTCACATTTGTGACACTATTTTTTATCTGTTTGTTGGGGGCCAGTCTTTTTCATTGAGGATGGATTTCCTAAGTAGAAATTGTCATGTATTTCTTGAACACACATCTCCAAAATAGAAGTTTCTGATCAGATTCTTTAAAGTAGAGCAAGAATTTAGCAAGTTCCTTGTAACTTTTTTTAGATCATTTTAACACATCATTTGTTCATTTGCTTTATGATCATTTTAAAAAACTGATTTTAAATTATATGAAAAGAAGCTGCTACTTGAAAGGACACTTTAAAATTTATTTATTTATGTATACAAGAACTGGGTGCAGGCCAGAGGTGCAGGGGGTGAGAGGATTCACCAGAGACAGAATGGGGAACAAAACAGATGGATTTACTTAAATCCACTGCTATGGGGAGCAGCAGGCGAGGCAGGAGAGGTCTGCTGTGCCATGTGGATCCCCTTCTTGGCCGGGGATCGAACTTGTGCTGCAGTGACTGCCTATAGCTTCACAGTGCTGAGACTTAACTCCTTGAGCCACCAGGGAGGCCCTAGTTTCTTTTACTTTGAAGCATCAAGAGGGTGAGGTTTGCGGGTGGATGCTAAAAAGGAAGGAAAATACTACTGATGATGAGTTATTATGTGCTTGGGATTCACTCCTTAGTGTGAAGCCGTGACTTCAGCTTGCTTTGCTTTTGCTTTTCTGTTTCCCAATGTACTGCTCTATGACAGATACAATTCTTAGATACTCTGTTTCTCTGGAGCTCTTAACCTTATTCTTCTGGTATAATATCTGTCTCCTGAGGAATGACAAAACATTCCAAACGTTTAGAACCACAGCCTTTTGGGTCAACTTCAAATCTCACATTCTTCTGAAGGATGATATTCTTATATATTCTCTGGGGGTACAAAAAGGGGGTTCCCATAACTGCCCCCCCAGATAACTAAGATTATCCTCTTACATAATGGTGCTGAAGATTACTGCTCTGAAATAGCCATACCTTTGTTGGCCAGTCCCATCACATTCACGAGTGCATATTTAGGCTCTCCAAAGAGAAAAGTTAATTGTGGGACAGACCTTTCTTAGCAAAGACATCTGGTTTTGGAGTTTGGTACTGTTATTTTTAGTCATTATGTATTAAGTTCATTGAACAAACAGTGGCGTCCAGCAGTGGATCCATTATTTTTTTTCCAGTCAAAGTAAAATCCATTTATTTTTCATGGTTCCCCACTTTCAAAGAATTTTTCATTTTTCATTTCAAACAGAATCACACTCTTTTCTTATGAGCCTACCATGTTGGCAACATTTAGCTCCTAAAGTTTCTCTATTGGTTTGGGAATCATATTGTCAATCAAAGTGAATGTATAATACAACTTTTCCTCGACTTTCACCCCAAACTCTTGGGGAGGCCAAGTTGACTGGGGGGAACTGAGAACTTTTTTAAAAGATTTTATTTATTTATGCATACAAGAGCTGGGGTGCTGGCCAGAGGCAGAGGGTGAGAGGATTCACCAGAGAGGGGAGCAGAATAGGCAGACTGACTGAAACACACTGCTGAGGGGAGCAGCGGGCAAGGCAGGAGAGGTCTGCTGCGCCATGTGGGTAATTTCCCTGACTGGGGATTGAACTCGCGCTCCAGTGGTTGCGGAAGCTCCACAATGCAGTGCTCAAACCCTTGCATCACCAGGGAGGCCCCGGAACTGAGAACTTTAATTGTATGAGGAGACTACTATTCATGCCTGTGACTTTCCTGTTCATTTCGGGTGAATGTGGAGTATAGTGTAATTGACAGTGATTTATCCTGCCTGAAGAAACATCCTGTCTATTTCAGGAAGGATGAGTCTCATTCAACAGGGAGAAAGGTACTGATAAAAAAGGTGTTAAACTCATCTTGTTTTAGAGTTGTTTACAGTAGCTGCCTGTTTCTAGTCAATTTATTTTTCTAAGATGCATTTTTTTTCCTCTCCCACTTTCCAACTCTACATGCATATGTGTTCATAGAGAGAAACATCTGGTATCCTGAGAATTTTATTTTTGGTGGGGCCAAAATATTTTATAAAAGTGTGCATTGTAACTCCTAAATATGCTGTGTCTCAATTAATAAAGCACTATTTGCAAATGTACAAAAAATAACAAAATTTTAAAAAATACCTGGCTTTCCATGGACATGGCTGAGTGTTGCATGCAGGCCGTATGAACACATTAAGAATGTCTCTAGCTCTCGTGAAGCTTCACCACCATGGCACTGCACACAGGTTCATAGTAAACAGCAAATGAATGACAAGATGTGCAACTCCTTAAGCAGTAGCTTGTATATAGTTTACTAATGTCATAATTTTTTATTTAGAAATACATGCCACAAAACATTAGAATTCGCTAAATAATGTTAGAATTCAGTTTTTACACATTCAACAAAATAGTGGATGGAAATCAACTTAGTGTTTCAATGAATAAAACCATGGCAATAGATTAGATGGAATAAATGAAATTTAAGTACAAGAGTAAGTCATATACCAGGAACTGGAACTATCACATTACACATCAAGGTGAACATGAAGGAGTCAGACAGAAATTTCTAATTTGAAATATAAGGACGGTTGATGGGAAAAAGTCAATTGCTGTCAGAATACCCAGTTGTTGTAGTCTTTGCCACTCAAAATTCAAATAACAGCTGTACTACATTTATAGAGAACAGTCTACTATTTATGGCTTGCAAACTGATGTCATAAGCAACAAACTACGTATTGGGATTATTTATAGACATTTTATTTAACAATTTCAAATGCTCAGAAACCTGACATACCAAGCTTTCACTGGAGTTAGAGGTCTTCCGGACAGGGCATCTTATGGATATCTAGGTGTTCTTAAAGAGCAGTTGCAAGACGTTTCTGCAAAGTAGAATGGAGGGCCAGAGATCAATTTTTTTTCCAGGAATAATTTTTGCAAGCCACTTCAGTATCTTCTGAGGAACTTAGGTTGATTTGATGATCCTGTGGAGATAGATAACAGTGATATCATGAAGACAAATTACAAAGGGTAAAGTGGCGGTGACTGTTCTTTGACTAAATCCCTCATTGTGTTTGAGGTATAATTGTAACTAGATGAAAACTTAATGGCTTGTACAAACAGGTGTGTGTTATACGAAAGGCTTTCTATTTCTGTGTCAGCTCATCAGAAAGAAGGTTGCTTCAGCAGTGGGGTTTGGTGATAGCCTTTAGAGACATTTCTGTATTGAAAATCTGCTCTGTCAGTGTTTCCTGGAGGAAGATTCATCCAAGACCTTAGAATATTCTTTTATAGCTTTTTGAGAAATGGGTGAAGCCACTGTGAAGAGAATGTTGTAACACTGTGGGGGGAAATCCCTCACTCTAGCTATTAGATGTTCCAGCCACATCATGTCTTCAAATACTGAGGTCACCCTAAGCTTGTGTTCATTGATTATTCCACTTAGGCGTTGCTTGCTGCACAATTCGATTGTAATAAGATGCTTTATAAGGAGCAGCTCCTCTCTTCGGTTCATTTCTATCTAGACTGTTCTTACAGTGCTAGGCACAGACTAGATGGTGGATCACACTTCATTAGTTAATTTGGAAGGAGAGGACCACAAATAGGAGTATTCCTAGCTACATGGGTGACCGTCTTTGGAAGACTGTTTTTGACATATGCTCCATCTTTTTGAACCTTTTTTGCAATGGACCCACTTTGAAGGATGCAATAGCACAGTCATTAAGGCATGGACTTTAAAAACTAAGTTTCTGGGGCCTCCCTGGTAGCCTCAGCACTGCTACCATGCAGGCCTGAGTTCGATCCCAGGGCAGGGAGGGGACCCACATGACACAGCAGACCTCTCCTGTCTCGCCCACTGCTCTCCTCAGCAGTGTATTTTAGATGTCTGTTCTGCTCCCTACTCTGCCTCTGGTGAATCCTCTCTCTCTCTCTCTCTCACTCTCACTCTCACACACATGCACACACACGCACACCCGCATCTCTGGCCTACACCCCAATTCTTCTACACAAAAATGAATAAATAAATCTTTAAAAAAATTGCCTGAGTTCAGTTCCCAGTTTTATTATATGCTGCTGTTCAACAAGTTCCCTTGCCTCTCCATGCCTCATTTTCCTCTTTTGCACATGAGGATAATAGTACAATTTCAGGTGCACGTAAGGCTTGCTTGCGCTAACACTAAAGTGTTTTTGCAGTGCCTGATGTTGAACCCAAGTCAGCCTGCTTTGCTTGATAACCACCCTCAAATTTTTAGGCAATAAAATTCAAAATTGTGTTTATGATTTGGAAAATATAGCAGTCTTTCCAGGCCATCCTGTATACAATGATAGTAATTACTCTCAGTGGCATAATCTGAATATAAAAGACAGTGATTAGTGCAATGAATAAATATGCATGCATTTAAACAATAAGTAGATATGTGAAAACCAAGTTTCTAGAAATTAACTGTACAGTTTAAAGCATAGAAAGCAGAGGCCTCCCTGGTGTCTAAGAGTTAAGTCTCAGCACTATCACCTCTAAGGCCTGCGTTTGATCCCCGGCCGGGGAGCTGACCCACATGGCCCAGCAGACCTCTCCTGTCTCACTTGCTGCTTCCCTCAGCAGTGTATTTCAGTAGATCTGCCTGTCCTGCTCCACACTCTGTATCTGGTGAATCCTCTCACCCTCACCCCCATACCTCTGGCCTTCACCCCATTTCTTCTACACAAAAATGAATAAATAAAACCTTTAAAGTACAGAAGTCAACTGCATTAAGTTGGTATCTCTTCATCCTGGGACTTTATTTTTCATGTTTTTTAAGATTTATTTTTATTTATTTATCTATGCATATATGTGGGTTAGCTCTCTGCCTGGGGATCAAACTTAGGCCATAGTAGTGATAACCCCTAAGCAACTAGGAAGGCCCCCTCATCCTGGGATTTTAGAAGAAATCACAATAAATAGGGAATTGCCAACTTGCACACCTAGCCAACAGTTGCTGCTGTTTTTTTGTTTTGTTTTGTTTTTAACTTTTTATTTATGTTGAACGTATTCCCAAACCATACATTTTTGTTTGTTCAGTTTCTTCTGGGATATCTTTTTTGTCTACAAATGTGACTTATATGTAATTTCCTTAGCCAAGTATCCAGATAGGTGCATCGGACTTTTTTCTGTCCATTATTCCACTGAGTACAGTTGAGTCCTCACTTGATGTTCTGGATTTAGTGAGGTTTTGGAAACTGACTTGCAAGTGAAAGGATGTAAAACCAAACCAGGTCCTCAAATAAAACCATTTTTTCAGTGTCAGGTGGAATTGTTTACTTAAAAATGGTTGGGAAACAAAAATTCTGGCTGATTTCGAACACAAAAAATGGTGTTTGTTATTTGAGGACCTGTTGTACTTCAGAAATGAAAGAAGGCAAGTGGGACTGTTAAGTGAGTTGGTAGAATAGATTTGTGGTTACATTTAAATAAGAACAAGTGGAAACAGATTCTTGGTTTTAGTTCTGGTCCTCACTTGGCTACTAACTTAATTGCCCTGGGCAAGTAATTTAACATTACAAAACCCCCTTCCCCTCAAGTTGTAAGTTGAAGATTATGGACCAGCTCATATCCAGGGTGGTTTCTAACTCCCATTTGAGTGATTCTAAATGTAAAAAAAAATTATAAAAGTCATATGTACAAGTAAAAATGCACATAACAATGACTTGAGTTTTGGTCATAGAATCAATATAATTCTACCTGTGAAAATGTCTTAAGTGTAACATAAAGGAAGACATACTATTGAAAAGAATGCAAACTCTGATAATTAGTGTGAAAGCTAAGAAAGGTTTTTTTGGAAGAATCCCAATGCTTCTTCAGAAATTCAAATTGCCTTGTATATTATATTTAATGTGTGATACTGGTAGTATGTGTATTAAGTTGCATTTATCAGACATTTATTCTGTGTTTGAGGTGAGGGGATTTATGGTGACCTTAGACTCTACCCCTCTCAGCATCCACAAGTACTGGAAGAGGCAACAGAATAATGCCTTCCTTTCTCTGCGAATACAGATGTGCTTCCCTCATTCTTTGAAACTGTGTTTTATTATATCAATGAATGACAATTTACTTACTCCTCCATTGATAAATATAGATGGATAATTTTTCCTTTATAAACAGTCCTCTAGTGAACATCACTTATCTGTTCACCTTTACCTTTCTTAGCTCACTCTTACTTCTACAATCTGTTTGAAGTGGAAACTAGGTAAAAAGGGTATATTTGAATTTTAACGACAAACTACCAACTTGTTTCTAGAAATGTGTGTAAAAATAGGTTTGGAATGTTAAAAAATTAAGAAAAACATTGAGTGAAATCACAGTCCCAAATGTGATTTGGGGCTACTGATGACTACATAAATTAGATCTGGTATATGCTTGCACATCTATATGGTGGAATATTACTTGGTAATGAAAAGGAACGAACTACTGATACATGCTGCAATACCTCTTTAATGCAGGATACTAAGTAAAAGAAACAAGTCATAAAAGACTACAGATTGTATGCGTCTGTTTATAAGAAGGCAAATCCCTTGAGATGCAAATATTTGGTGGTCCCTTAGCCCTGGGGAAATTTGGGAGAAAATGGGGAATAACTGTAAATGGGTAAGATGTTTCTTTTTGGGCTGTTAAGAACATCCTACAGCTAATTGTGATGCCTGCACAACTCTGAATCTACTAAAAACCATTTCATTGTACACTTTCAATGAGTAAATTGTATGGTATTTGCATTACTGTATCAATAAAGCTGTCATTTTAAAAAAAGGAGGCAAGGAGTGGTGTCAGAGCAGACATAATGAAGCAGTGAATGGTTGGTGAAGCGTCCCCAGAGTGGCCTTATGATAGCCCACATTTAGAGTCTTTTTACTCAGTAGTAATACGTTCTTTTCAGAAATTTAAAATTAAGAAAATGTTTAAAATTCTTTAGTCACTAGCGGTTTCCTGGGAGGATAGTTAAGGGATGTTTCTAGTCTCTGTTTTTAGCATTTCTTCTAGAATTGTTGAGACATAATTAAAAAGTGTATTAGACAAATACAGATAAGTTCCTAAGATTGAAAGATAGTTGTTGCTTTGTAATTTTGTCACATGCTCAACTGTTGAATCAATAATTATCACTTTTGATAAAATTCCAAGGGACACTCATCCAGAAAATAGGGTGTAAGGAACGTGTATTCATGACATACATTTTACTACCTATTGTTCCTAAAGAGCATAAGAAGGTAAGTATGACCACTGAAATCCATAACTACACTGCTTTATTTAGTAACCCATTAATAAATCATAGCAGCACATGTGCTTGAGTAATTATATTTTTAATCTTCTGCTTCTCTAAGCAAATACAAAGTTTGCACTGAGATTTGTTCAAATCCCCTCTGGTTTGTTAGAAGTGAATCAGATTCTCTCAGCTCTTCTTTTCCTAAGATGTTAGGAAGCAGAGATTTGTAATTTTGTATTTACAGAGATCAACAGAAAAGATCAGATTCCCCACAATCTGGAGCTCTGCCAGATGTAATTTGCATTTGAACAAGGGTTTACAAAAGAACAAGGATTAAGTCAAACAATTAGAGCTGTATGCTACAGACTATATCCTAGGAAAACTATTTGGGTCAATAATTTTTGTTTTCAACAGAATCTTGCATTGTAAGTGCTCAGTAAATTGGTTGTAGTTAATAATCATCTCAGTGTAAGTCTTTGATTATGAAGCAGTGAGCTACCTAAAATAAGTCTACGACAACATTAGGTAGGAATGTTCCATGTTAGCTACTCAGTGAATTTGATTACTATAAAAACCATTAAGTCATCACTTTTAAAGTCCACCCATAGTATATTTGTCATCTGTTTAGTTTTGGTCTTCTAGATTGCCTGTCATGCTCTAGGCATAAAACTTGGTATGACACTTTTTTTTTTAACCATGCATGCAGTATCATGGTAATCTGTGCAGTGCAGGGCATTTTAATCTAGGTCAGTAGCCCCCTGAAATTAAATGTAAAATGATGTGTTTGTGAGTGCGCGTGCAGTTTCCAAGAGCAAGAGTTTCATGTCTTTGGTCCAGATTTCAGAGGTGTCTGCAATTCTAGAAAATTCATAACACTGGTGTGGGTACAGTTTACAGTTGTGTTTAGAAGTATGTTTCTCTTGTTCTATCCTAACTGCCTCTTCCCCTCCCCCTCCTTAGCAGATTACTTTAACAACAAAATACATTTAGAGACCCTGTGTATCCCCCACGTCTCTATGCTGTCATAGTTGTTTATACTCAAGTGCTGAAATATATCAGCAGCTGCCTACTATTTCTCTAATCACTCAGTAGCCAGAATTAAAATGTCGTGGGTTGCTTTAATTCACAGCAGAAAGACTTTTGTGGTTACTATGATAAATACTAAGCAAAGCCTTCCCCAAAGCTAGTGGTCACATGCTTTGTCTCATTAGTAATTAACTTATCAATGAGCTATGGTACACTCTGGTGACTTTTTCTGAAAAGATTTATGCTTATGGCAAACCAGGGCATGATAAATTTTTCTATGCAAAGTGCCTTTTTGACCCAGAGGAGGTTAATGTTAATTTCTAATGAGCTGTGATGTATGGCGCTTGGCAAGTTTTGGCATCTCCTTTGAGATGACATATACTCTCATCTCATCAGGTCTTATTTTTCCTTAGGTCTCCTTGCATATTGTACATTTGACTTGCATGTTGCTATTGAATTTGCTATTATAAAGCAAGGAGCTGTTTATCATTCGTTGAAAAGTTGCTATTAGAGTGTGGATTTTGCTTTGTAGAGCTTACAGCCTCCCACTACTGCATAGCCCCTCCGGACCCTAAAAGATGACATCTGAGGGAAAATGTGTCCAGTTTGGGACCAAAAACATTGCCCTTCAGCGGGCATACAGCATAACTGATTTCGCTTTTGCATCTACAATGTTGAGGGAGTGACTTCATTTCTGTTGTAGTTTTTAGAAGCTGGGAGACATTTGAATCCTTGTATTTCTTATCCTTCAAAGTAAGGACAAGGGAGTCATGTAGGAAAGGTGGGACTAGGTGCAGCAGTTTCTTTGTCTCTTTGTCCTTGACCTTCAGTTCATGGGTGTGCAACTGGAGATGAGTCACTTTTTCTGGGTCTTGACAAGCTGTCACAATTAGTTAATCTCTTCTTAATTTGCATTTCAAGTCCTACAATGCAGTGCACTGGATGTCCAAAAGATGTGGGGGTGCTAATTTGTGTCCTAGCATATGTCTCCATGAAGGAGGTCTACTTAAGATGGCCATCAAGGGAGTCAACCAGATAGGCACCGCAAACAACCTGCTCCCTGAGTGGCAGGACTGCTGTGCTTTCATAAAGGGGGGAGGAACGTGAGGGAGTCAGGGCTTCACATCTCCAGGTCCCGGAGGTATCTAGGGGGTTCCAGGCAGTCTAGGTGACAGGAGTCAAGGTGCTTGACTTTCCGAGCAGGGAGTTTTCTCAGCAATCAGCAGAGGTTTGTTTCTGATGCCACCATCAACTCAGAGGGACACTGAGAATTTTATTAGGGATGTAACAGTCAATTTTCCAAGTTGTCAGGAATAAAGGGGAAGCCAGTTAACAGTTAATCGTACGTAGGAGGGAATAAGGGGTGCAATTCAGAGAACTAACAGTTGATCATAGAGAGGGAACACTAAAGGGTGGTTAGAATGAAATTCCACTTGCAATACTTAGTCTAGGGGTGTTTTCTATTGTATAATGGAGGAGATATGGCTATCACAGCATAGCCTAAATACCCGTGAACAGGACTATGTATTGACATAGAGAAACTTTGTGTTGTCGAGCGCAATAGCAAGTAATTTGGCATCTAGGGTGACTATGGTAATTCTCACCTTGGGCTTCCCCACCCCCAACGTTTCATTAATAATGTTTGTAATCATGTATGTGGAGTTTCTACTGAATTTCACTCTGAATTAAGAATAAAAGCAAAAAGCAATTGTATTCGTTTGCTAGCGCTGTCGTCATAAAGTACCGTAGGTGGGTGGCTTAAACAACAGAACTTTATATTCTTTACCATCCTGGAGGGTAGAGATCTACAGTGAAAGCGTGGCTTTTTAGAGTCTGCCCAACTTGTTTTGTGGATGGTCATCTTCTCCCTAGGTCTGCACAAGGTCTCACCCAGTCTCCTTCCCTTGTAAGGACCCCAGTCATTTTAGATTAGGTTCTGCTCCAATGACTTCATTTTGACTTAGTTACCTCTTTAAATCCCCTATCTCCAAGCAAGTCATGTTCTGAGACACTGGGGGTTAGGACTTAAAGATATGAATTTGGGGGCCACACAGTTAGGTCCATAATAGTAACAAATATGTTTTGAGGTAATTAGAATTTTTTTAGAATTTTTGTTTATTTGCATATAACTGGGGTACAGGCCAGAGATGTTGGGGGCAGTAAGAGGAGTCACCAGACAGAGTGGGGATCAGAACAGGCAGATCTGAAATCCACTGCTGAGGGAAGCAGCGGGGAGACGGGAGAGGTCTGCTGCCCCATGTGGGTCCCCTCCCTGACCAGGGATCGAAGGCTGTCCATAGGGTGGTAACACTGAGTCTTAATCCCTAGGCTACCAGGGAGACCCCCAAGGTTAGGATCTTTGATTTGAGATTTGAATGTCCTTGGTTTCTCATTCTTTAATATAATTAGACCAGAATTCATGGAACCAGGCTATTTGAAATCCAGGTTGGAGCAAACCAGCTTTTTAATGGGTTCTAGGAGAGTCATATATTTGGGGAGCAGAATGGAGTCCATCCTTCAAAGGCCAATTAAAGCTTCTTTGATGAGTTAGAATCACATATGTTAATCCTAACCAATTAAAAAGTTTGTCATTAAAAACTGCTCACTACAGGAATTCTTGTTACAGGGGGAACAACTTGTAGGACTTGAAATGCAAATAATGCTGTTTTATATCAGGTTAATTATTCAGCCATTACTCTAAGTCCTGCCTTCAGCTGTGATTTATATATGCCTCTTCATGAGCTCTGCTCCTGAAAGTTTGTCAGCTAGTGGAGTTTTTGCTTAACTCTGCTGGTGAATCTTGGGAGAAAAAAAACAAGGACCGGAAGGATGAAATATGTACTACATATTACTAATTTTTGACTTCTAGTTATGTCAAATCTCTGGGTTCACAGAACTTTGCACCATGTTTTCTCTTTAACAAGTAATTTCTGTGCTCCGGTCCCATGTTACTCAGTGTGGTTTGTGGGCCCCTAACGTCAGCACACCCTGGTACCTTGAGGAAAGGGAGAGTCTCAGTTTACACCCCAGACTTAGTAAACCAGGTTTCTGCATGTTAACAAGATTCCCAGGAAATCTGTACCCACGTTCAAGTTTAAGAAGTATTCTCGGGCCTCCCTGGTGGCACAGTAGGTTAAGCAACGCACTATGAAGCAAACCGCAGCCACTGCAGCATGAGTTCGATCCCTGCTGCTGGCCAGGGAGGGGACCCATATGGTGCAGCAGACCTCTCCTGCTGTGCCTGCTGCTCCTCTCAGCAGTGTATTTCCGTTGATCTGCCTGTTCTGCTCCTCGCTCTCTGTGGTGAATCCTCTCACCCCACCCCCCACCTCTAGCCTGTACCCCAGTGCTTGTATGCATAAATAAATAAATCTTTAAAAAAAAAAAAAAGAAGCATTCTCTTGGATGATAAGTGTAGTCACACTGTAAATGAACTCTAAAAGCCACTTACAATGCATGTCGTCTCTGTTTTCTGTTATAGTCAGTGTTGGGCAGAGCACCAAAGAACTAGGCTCACCACTTACCAGCTGCATCACCTTCTCTTACCTTCTGTTTCCTCATTTATAAGTGAGGGTAAGACCCTCATGTTAAAAGAGGAAGGAGGAAATGTATGTAAAGCCTTAGAACATACTTAGAAGAACCTCCCTAGTCGTTAAATCTCAGCTTTATCACTGCTATGGCCTGAGTTCAATCCCTGGCCAGGTAGACCCACATGGCACAGCAGACCTCTCCTGCCTCGCCTGCTGCTCCCCTCAGCAGTGTATTTCAGTGGATCTGCCTGTTCTGCTCTCCACTCCGTCTCTGGTGAATCCTCTCACCCCTGCACTTCTGGTCCACACTCCAGTTCTTCTGTGTAAAAAAAAGGAGCACATACTTAGAACTTACTGTACTGACACAATGAGTTCATTCATGTTGACTTCAATTGCTACTGTTATCCTTACTAATTATTACCTCCACCTTCATTGCTACTACTGCCACCACCAAACCGAACAACAGTTACATGGGCTAGGAAAATGCTACTCCAGAAGTGAACAATAAATGTCATAATTATGTGGTGAGCCTTTCTCACCATAAATCCCGGTGCATGCCAACTCACCAGATCACTCACCCAAAGTTTTAAATGCCTCTTTCCAACAAACTCAAAACTGTTAACAGAATATTGAAAAGCTTCAAAGAGAAAAAGTATCCATGGACCACCCTTTTTCCTCTTGATGATCTAACATGAAGAACATTAAGCTCCTTGTTTTAGCCAAGACTCCCTTGTTTAACAGAAATCAATGTGTCCACACTAGGGAACCCCCTGTGACAAAAGGCATTGTGTGTGCGTGCGCGCGCATGCGCGCACACGTGTGTGTGTTACAAATGACTGTCCAGAAAACTGGGCTCTACACCTTTGAGTAGCCCCTTCTGCCAGTAGACTAGTCATACGATGGATCTGGGCAAGTTCCATAAATGCGAAATGAGATTAGACTTGATAATTGCCAGTACCTTTGATCCTGTCAGTTTATGTGGCATCCAGTGCAGCTTCTGTGAGACTTCATTTCCATTTCAAATGGTTAGACTCTGAGGCTTTAAAAGATGGTGTTCCATGACAGCAGGAGAGTTGAGTAAATCTGAGCTAGCATGGCCTTGAGAAGTTATGATAAATAAAAACAAATCAAGTATAACTGATATTTCTTGGTTATGTTACAGGGAAGTGTATCTTCACTGCCTTGCTGCATCTTGGATTTCAGATCTACTAAAACATCTGTTACTGTGATATGCACCAGATTATCTTAGTCTTCCTTGTAGGAAATGTTGTTTATAGAGGTCTTCTGTTGTTTTAGTGTTGTTAATATGTAGCAGATGCACCAGGACTGGGTCAGGGAGGAAGATGGGAAAAGCATCTCGGAGCACCTTAGATTTTTTCCAAGATTTAAGGTTGTTTCTCTTTGAATTTTTATTCTATTGGAACAAATATTGATGGTTTAAAAGAGGAATTTCTGTATATGTATTACAGTTAAGTGGCTTTTACATGACATGCACAGCTATAAAAATTCATGTGATTGCTTGACTAAATTGAGCTGGTTTTACAGAACCGGTAAATAAAAATTAATTGAGGACATCCCACATATTAAAAAAAAAAAAAAACTACCTTTTTTTTTCTTATTGGGCAAAGATGTTGCTTCCAAAGAAGTTAAATTCTAAAGATTTTCAGTTCCACGATGACGATTCAAGGAAAAACCTACATATGGCAAGAGGATGGAGGGAAGATTTTTTTTAAGTACCATATTGAATCCATTATAGCTCCGAAAACTGAGATACTGGTTTCTGACATTTCAGTGAGATTTAGTTGCCAAATTTCTAGAGGGAAAAGGTATTTAAAAGTTAATGCTTCTTTTATTCCTTGCATGAAGTTTGTTTTAGATAAAGTCATGAGCATATGCTTCAAGACTGCCATGATAAAATAACCCTGTTCTTCATGAGGTGAAAGGGTAGCCTATTGGAACTAGCAAATACATTCAGATTGAACAAACCCATTTATTGTTTCTTTTGCTGGGATCAAGGCTTCCACCTTTGAAACTCCAGGAGCTCTCCATATCTTTCTTACTGCATCGATCACATTTTATGTTACTTTACCATTTTTATATGCCGGTTTCATTGTCATTCCTTTCTTCATTCCTTCAGTAGATCTTTGTTGAGTTCTGGTGTATGTCAGGCACTCTTTAATTGGGCTGTAATCTGTTTAAAAGCAGCATAGATTCTCATATAGTCTCACATTGTACAATGCAGTCAAATGAATAGTGATGCTTGGTGTCCATCTCTAAAATATAATCGTTTCACTTACCAAAATGTCACCCAAGTCTATTGGAAAGTCATCTTTGCTTTGGCCAACTATATCAAAAAACCTGTGTCACTTTTCCCCATGTCCACATGAGACATACTGTGTCTTCAGGACTGTGGATTAAGCTCTTGCCAGTCAAGCTGAACAGTTATGGGAATACAAGACTAACAGAGGTCACTGCCAAGGTGTCACTGCTGCCTCAGGGTGTAATCCTCATGGAGGCTGTGCCTACCTGTGGATTTAGAGCAGGCAGCGACATGAACTCTTGGCGTTAATAGAGGCTTCCAGCTGCTGTTCTTCACATTGCATTATTGGGGGCCAGTGCTGATGCGTCCTCCCTTTTCTTTTTCCCCTAACAAACTTTCCGGTTGTTACTAACACATTTTTCCCCCCTAAGGAAGTGCAAACACATTTAAATGTAACACATAAATCTACTTTGTGGAAATCCCATTATACATGTCAAAATGTATAGTTTTATAAAAATAATGTATTCGTGTTACTCATTCATTTTACTTACTGACGAAGACAAGTGAAATTGTTGCACTGCTGACTTCCACCATGTTAGAGTCCCTAGCTTCAGCTGAGAACTAGGGTGATAGTCACTGCATGCAGGGTTACTGTGGTTTCATGAAGCCATATGTGTAAAATAGTTATCACTGGGCCTGGCACCTGCAACTCCCTTTTTCTTGTGATGTTGCTTGGGACTGTGATGCATAGAAGGATGCTGTATACATTTAAACCCCTAAAAGATAGTAGGTGCATATATGTGTTTTGTTAGAGAGAGAAAGACTTTACTACCTTACTGACAAATTTAGGGCATTGTGATGGGTGGATAGATGGATAGATCTGCCCCAGTTCCTGCCACAGAGCTCCTAAAACCTTTGTAAACAGGGCTACTAGCAGAATCTTGTGTTGTAATATTTTGCCTTTGACCTCAGTTCCTGAGGCAGACCTTCGAAGACCTGTGTAATTCCCTGGAAGATGGCAACATTAGACACAGAATTCCTAAGTTTACCCTTGGAATTTTCTGGGTAGTGTGAACATTGTTTGTTCTAATGAGTTCTTGGATAGAGTATTGTCACCATGAAGTCCATATCATGTTTAGAAATTTTGAACCCTACTCCTCATTTTCCAGAAAGGAGTGAGGAGTTAGAAATGGAGTCAATAATTGATCATGTTTATGTGATGATGTTTCCATTAAAAAAAAATAAAAAGTGCTGGTTCAGAGAGCTTCTAGGAAGTTGAATTCATCCTTGTGCTGGGGAGTGGTGTACCCTAGCGGCAAAGAGATAGACTCTCCTGCACTTGGGACCCTCGTGCATCTAGTCCTCTTTATCTCTTCATCTGCCTGTTCATCTGTTTCCTTTGACACATACATTATTATCATGTAAGTGAATAAGTATAAATTAGCGTTTCTCTGGGCTCTGATGGAACTGCAGGAGGAGTTGGTGGGAACCTTTGATTTATAGCTTGTTTTCAGAGGCCCAGGTGGTAACCTGGACTTGAAGGGGGTGCTGGGGTGGCAGAGACAGTCTCAGAGGACTGAGCTCTGAACCTGTGGGGTCTGACGCTAACTTCAGATAGCGTCAGAGTTGCTTGGTGTAAAGAACCCAGAGATGTGGTGTCAGTGTCATATGAGAGTAAAGGAGACACAGTGAGTTTGTTGCAGGGCAGGGAGAGGGGCACCCTGGAACCCCCAAACCTGCCCACTCGAAATAGGTTCTGCATCTACCTCATCAAGACAAAACATGCTCTAGAGCACCAGACTGTTAATGGGAAGGAACTTTAATACAATTAGTGTGCAACAAAGAAAAGACAAAGAATACAGGTTTCAAATCAAGCACCCAGAGTTGCCCAGCCCCTCATGGGTAAATGTCCAGACAAACAGGGTTGTCCCAAAGCAGGGCCACTGAGGCTGAAAGCCTGCCACAAGTCTAAGGCACTTTCTGGAGAGGATCCATAGAAAAGGGCAGGCGGTGCCCAGCATGTCTAGGACAGGAGCAAAATCAAGATAAACTCTGCCATTGTCCACCTCTCCCTGGGTCTCACCCATGTCCGTCTTAGCCAGTCAAGACCAAGAAGCAAGCAGAGCTTTTTCCCATGTCTCTCTGCAACATGTGCCTGCTCCAGGTCTCCTTCTGGCTCTCCATCCATCCTGCTTCCTTCCTTCTCCAGTCTCCTCTCCAGCTTCTCTCTCTGCTCAGCTCCACCCTCCCTTGGGTGGGGCAGGGAACCTGGCACCTCCGCTCTTCCCTGGGACCACCCTGTTACAAGTTGTCTCTGAATGGGCAGTGAGAGGTTCCCTCAGCTGACCCTCCCTGGACTGCTGGTGCACTCTCCTAACACTCTCACTGAGACTGAGACTGAGCTCATGACATTGACTTTTCCATAAATGATGCTAAGTCACTCTTAGTCTTTCATGTTTCTTGAGTTGGTCACTGTGCGGTCTTCTGAGTAATTCTCCCTGGGAGAAATGTCTTTGTTTGCATTAAAACCACTCAGCAGTCAGAGCCTGGGATGAAGGGAGATAAGGTTTAAGGAGCAGGAGGCATTGTGGTTTTAAGATCTCCTCTTGCCAAGTTAGTCATTAGATTTTATCTTCATTCAGTAATCAGCTTGGAAATGAGTGATTTCACTTTTTAAAAGCTTCATTTATACCAACTAATATTTGAATTTTTAAAAAAATTTGAACTTAATTGTTGTCATACACCTGTATAAATCTAAAAAGATAAAAATTCTTGTTTGCAAGGTAAATCTTACAAAATTGTAAAGGGTAGTTTTCCTTCTCTCCACCTCTTTTCCCCCCTCACTTTCAGATTAGAGAATGATTGTGGTATTTTCAGAGAGCCCACATTCTCTCTCCTTTGGGGAGGGAGGCTTCTGAGAGGCTCTGAGACCTGCTGGGCAGTCTTTCCCAGGGCTGCCAGCTGTGGGTAAGAATCCAGGGTGTGGCACGGCCCAACCCCAGTACCTCCGTGCTTCTGACCACTTGGTGAGCATGAAGAATGCAGGATGCTTTGCTGTCCTTGGCGGTGTGAGGACCCACCATCTGCGGGACTGTCATCCCAGCTTCCCTGCATGCCCTCCCGCCACAGAGCAGAGCTGGAGCTGAGCCAAGGTCAGTGGCCCCGCACTTACTGCCTTGGGTCTCCGATGGACTCCATAGCAGGAAATAATCTGCCAAGGACAGGGGAAGGTTAAAGCAGGAGCCATTTCTCCTAGAGAGACGAAATGTTTCTTCAGATTCTGATTGCGCCATTTATTCAGGACAGTGGCCAATTGAAAAGACAAGATCACGAAGGCATTAAGATGTTCACTGTAGAAAAGTTGAAATCTAGCAGAAAGGACAGACAAAAAAAGAAAACTATGTACCTGCAAGCACATGCTTGCGAGAACCAGCCGCCGTTATTAACATGTTGGCCTTTTAGTATCTCTCCTGCTCCCCAGGTAAACGATGAAAATAGCAAAAGTAAACTTTCGTTTATTGGGTATTGATTTTGGCTCGACAAGGGAAGTTGCTGTTGCCCTTTGAACTATGAGAAACCAGAAGATCAAGGTATAAAGGAACTTGTGTAGGCAATACAGTACAAGATCTACGTGACTGCAAGTTGAGGGGGGTCTAATCCTGCTGAGACTGAGACTGAGCTCATGAATATTTGTTTGTTTATTGCTAAGATAAATAAAAGTTCCCGTGTACCTTGGACAGTGGCCATATTTATGGCATACTGGTAGCAGAGTATTATTTTTAGAATCTTAAAACAGTTATGATGACATTGGTGTCTGTGATTCTGGTGTTAGAATACTACTTGCTAGAGTACGTCATCTGATTTCTGAGTGGTGGCAGCATATGGCGGGCTAGGTGTTCTGAAGTTAGGAATGGTGGTGGTCAGCCTCTCTGGTCTCCAGCAAGCGGCTGGCTTAGGTTTCTGTGGTGTTATCTGCAAGTGAGTGTGAGCGCTGCTAGCCTGGCCTTCTGCCCAGGTCACTGAAGGACTTGAGGGTAACCGGTGCCCACTGGCCATTAAGCTGCAACGCAGTAAAGCTCTAAAGCTGCCTCCTTGGTGAGGACCAGCAGAAGCTGCCCAGACATTATACAAATGTTTTTACTCTTCTTATTCTTTTCCATTGTTCTTCCCCACATTTTTCTTTAATGCCTGTTTTCCCATTCTTTAAAATAAATAAAATTGACCCTGAATGACACCCCATACACAGAACTGAGTTATAAAAGGCAGTTCTCTTTGTTTATATGAGAAAATATAACTCTAAATCCTATGTTTCCATAGTGACATAGCTTTGTAATGAGATAAAAGTAGGACTGAAGGATAGACCTGAAAGGCACTCCAGGAATTGGCTGAGATAAATGTGATTATAAAGCTGCTGTGCCAGGTTTTGAGTCAGAACTCGGCGGGCAGGTTGAACTAGTTGAAATTTCCCATTGGAAGAGAGGCCTGTCTAATGCTTTGTGTTTAAGGTAAAAATGCATCAAGGAAACTTAGATTGCTGCTTTTGTATTAGACGTTTTTATTTCATGACCGTGTAGAATAATAATAATTTGCTGAAGTCATTTCTTTTGGGAATGTACACACTATCCCTCCCCCTGTTTGCAGGCAATTAAGAAATAATAAAACTTACCATCTAAATTGCTGCTTTGATCTTTCTTTTTTCGACTCCTTTTTCGTTCACCATTTATTTAATTGTTTATTCTAAGGATACACGATATTTCCGGGTGAGTGCGTATTTTACTTGACCCAGTCTCTTTATGTCTTCTATTCTGCTTATGTAAATTGCATCAGTTTTTTAAGTTGACCATCACTTACTCAGTATGCTTCAGCAATTGCAGTTCTTGATGAGAACAAGAGTTGGGAAAGGACACAGCAGTAGTATGTGCTCAAAAAAAAAAAATTCAGTAATGATATTTCTATTTGAAAAATTCCTTGCTGATTTTAATAGTCAAAACAGACACTGTGAAGCTGCCCAAATGGCCTAATTTTCTAAATTGAATATGAACTGAAAATGGGTAGAATCAATATCTGCTCTAAAAGTTTCAAATAATGATTATTAATCTCCACTGTAAAGTTGGTAGGACAAAAGCTGTGATTATTACCTGGACTGAGGCCTCTCTGGACCAACTTAGGTGACACTCAGAGCTGGCGACCAGTGCCCATTGGTGTAACTAGCGAAATGTGTATGTGAGCTGATTCTGCTTTCTGGGGATTGACTCTGGGTTCATAGAGTCTCTGCTTGGCTATCACAGTTTACCCTGCTGCGTTCTTGTGTGTGTTATGCATACAACTCTGAGGACTTTCTGGAACTTGAAGCAAGATTTTAGGTAGCTTTGAGTGAGGTCTTGTCATACATGAAATCACTGGTCTCCATGCTTGCCATTCCCTTGTAAATCTGCTTTGCAAGGGAAAGTTATTCTAACTCAAAGGAAAACTGACGGTATTTCCTGTTATTTGTTTTTTTAAATATCCTTTGCTCCCTAATCAGGGAAAGGCTACTATTTAATATCTATGTCATCAATTTAAAAGGGTATATTAATAAAGTAAAATTGCAAATAAAGTGTCTTAAGAAGAATATAAAATTCCTTCTACTTTTTCATTTCTGTGATTAATTCCAGGAAGTATTTGCCCTGAGTCAGAACCAGCAATCTTCATCTTTTTCACATAAAACGTCTTATAAACATGGTTTTCATTTCAGAGCAAGAATCTAATTATTATAATCCCATTGCTCCTTTCAACCTCCTGCCATTCTCTTAAAGCAGTTCTCCCTGCAGCCAGTCCGTGTTAGCTTTCCACACGCATGTGGTGCTTGCAGGGCTGCTACTGAGGGTTATTTTCAGGAGCCCTCCTCCTCTCTTGAATTGTGTATGACATCTGTTTGTAGAGGAAATACAGCCTTAAAGAATAGACAAAAGCAGGGCCTCACTGGTGGTGCAGCAGGTTGAGCACCGCACTGTGAAGCATCCGCGGCACAGCAGCACGAGTTCGGTCATCAGCCAGGGAGGGGAGCAGCGGGAGAGGCAGGAGAGGTCTGCTGCTCCATGTGGGTCACCCCCTGGCCGGGGATCGAACCCATGCTACAGCAGACCTCTCCTGCCTCGCCCGCTGCTCCCCTAAGCAGTGTATTTCGTTCAATCTGCCTGTTCTGCTCCCCACTCTGGCTCTGGTGAATCCTCTCACCTCCTGTGCCTCTGGCCTGTACGCCTGCTCTTGTATGCATAAATAAAAAAATCTTTAAATAAAAAAAGAATAAAAGCTCTTGATTGTAGACTCAAATAAAAGGGCCTTTCATGAACGAAACTCTTAATTATACCAGGGTGCCTCATGGCAGGAAGAGCATCCAAATTATGGGTGGGGAGAAGATTAACGGGAAGAGGCATATTCTGTATTACATTTCACAGTTGTTATGGAAAGTGTTGGCTTCATTAGTGTTCATATACCTGATGGGGGTATTGAAATTATTAAATTGATATCATTAACACAGGTGGAACGCTTGCTTCCTATGGGAACAAAGTTTGCCGCTAAAGCAAACAAGTGAAGAAAAACTTTAAGACAAGAAGCAAGCTGGTTTTGTTTATTTTCTCTTTTTCTTTATTTATATATATTTGACATCAATTGTGGTCCCATGCGTTTCCCACCACCATTTCACCAGTGCACCATCACCTCAGTCCCTCGTGGCAAGCTGGTTTTGTAACCCAAAGATACAAAATCTGTCACTGCACAGGCGCTGTTCTCAAGGAGGGGGCCTCTGAGCGAAGCTGTGGATTCTGTAGCATCACCTGTGCCTGTCCACGTCTCTCTCCATCCTTCGAGGCGTTGCTCCCTAATGAAGCCTGATTTCACCCTCTGTGCCAACAGACTTGCATATTCTCCTCCCCCTGCATCGGAATAGGAAAGCTTGGATGGTCCACTGTTTGTTCCCCTTCAGCAATCATTGACTTGAGCTCTTACTGCTCTTTTAACACGTCATCCTACTTGTTATATGGCTAGCTATGCTGGTTCACAACAATCTTGGAAGGAAGCTAAAAGTGTATGCCTTTTGGGGACAAAGGCTATATAGTTCAGCGTGCTTAAGGAATTTGTTACTTAACTGCGAAGTAGAGGTGTCGGAATTAGAACCCAGTCTGACCCAGAGTGTAGACTGACTCTCTCCGCTGCGCAGCTTTGCCTGTGGGCGCCAGCTTGGGGCTGAGAAGTTGTTCCTTGGAAGATGCTGCCGTGAGAAGCAGCGTGACACGTGGTCTCTACTGGGGTTCGGACCTGATGTGCTTGCTTAACTCGAGCCATCATCTGCCCTTTTAGTGCCGCTTGTCATTTAGTCCACGTTTTATGTTTTCTGGCACATTTGTGTTTTGATCTCACCCTCCACCTCTTGAGTAGGACATCCAACATTCCTCATATCAGTAACAGATAATGGTTACAGATGAGAAAGTGCTGTGCGCTTCGTATAATCACTTGATCCTCACAAAACCCATCTAATCCCCCTTCCTTCCTTCCTTCCTTCCTTCCTTCCTTCCTTCCTTCCTTCCTTCCTTCCTTCCTTCCTTCCTTCCTTCCTTCCTTCCTTCCTTCCCTCCCCCCCTCCCTTCCCCCTTTCCTTCCTTCCTTCCCCCTTCCTTCCTTCCTTCCTTCCTTCCCCACTTCCTTCCTCCCTTCCCCCTTCCTTCCTT
>JAGFMF010011860.1:1159849-1175498 GCA_019455555.1 Galemys pyrenaicus
ACAAGGGACTGAGGTGATGGTGCACGGGTGAAATGGTGGTGGGTACTCCCTGGGGACTACAAATGATGTCAAATATAACTAATAATAAAAAAAAAAAGTCAAAAAGACAGAATGGTAAAAAAATATTGGCAGTATCAACAAAGTATAGATATTTGGAATGTACAAAGAATAATTTTTAAAAATAAAAGATCAGCAAGTGCATTTAAAAAAAAAACATTCCTTAATTAAGGTGACAGAATGAGGTGATGAACTGCATTCAGGTGCAATATACACTTCCACACATACTGGCTCATGCACCCCTGCCCACAGGGATGTGCTGCTCATGCGCACAGAAAATAGTTTGCTTCTCTGCCTGTGAAACTCCCGATTAGACTCCTTTCAAAGTGATATCAAACCAGGTGTCTTGGCTTCACTCTGTCTAGCAGACAGGTCTACTCTACCCAAAGCAGGAAATGATCCCATTCAGGGACATAGCTGTAGGTGTCTTTATTCTGATGTCCTGTGTAGCTACACCTTCTTCTTGCCTTCTCAGCTTACAGTCTAATTGTCACATCAAAATTAGCATATTTAAAGCCAAACTCCTCATTTTCCCACCCAACCAGGTCTTTTCACAGTTTTCCCATTTCAGTCAACAACAGTCCATTTCTTCCTTTTGCTCAAGTGTGACACATTGGTTTTCTCATTGATTCTTCTCTTGTCCATACAGCTCACATCAGTTCATCAGCAACTCCCTGAGCTTTAACTTCAGATTATGTTCTGAGTAACCTTCCTTCCATCCCCAAGCAGGGGCTTGCCTTACAGTTTTTGCACTTGTGAGTTCTGAGTCCTCCCACTTTGTATTTTCTTGCAGCTATATGAAATATCTTTTTTGGGGGGGGGGTATATATGAAGGGAGGGGTGGATTGAATTTGACCCTAATATGCAGCTTGTGTGTAAAGATAATACATTTTGTTAAAGGCTATATCCATCTCTCATCTTCCTAGATTTTATGCATCATAAGGAAGCAGGGAAGTCAGTTAAACCAAGTCTTGCAGGAATCTGTCGCTGTCACTTATGAAACTGCCAAGTTTCATTTCAAACCCATCTACAACCAACAATAAGAGAAAGTTCTGCACGGCAAGCCTATGCTGTGCGTGACTATCCTACCTCTCCCCAACTCTCACAGGAGACTTTTTTTCTCAGCTGCTTTCTTTGAAGTTTCTTTTTTCTCTGTGTTGCTTCTCAGACCATAGTGCCATCCCTCTGATAACCTTGTGACTTTGTTCTGTTGTGTTTGGGAGAGAGAGCTGGGCAAAGACAGTCTATTTAGTTCAATGTAGAGCCATACTTTATGAAGGGTTGCCCTCGGTAGCAATTTTGTTTATTGCTTACAGACGTCTCATTTTACCTGCCAAGTCCTATTACTTGAGTGTCTAAAGTATCTGCAGTTTATTTATGAATATACTTTTATTGATTTACCTGGATAAACTTAATCTTTTATTTATTTTTTTTAAAGATTTATTTATTTATGCATACAAGAGCTGGGGTACAGGCCAGAGATGTGGGGGGGTGAGAGGATTCACCACAGAGAGTGGGGAGCAGAACAGGCAGACAACAGAAGTACACTGCTGAGGGGAGCAGCGGGCACAGCAGGAGAGGTCTGCTGCACCATGTGGGTCCCCTCCCTGGCCGGCAGCAGGGATTGAACTTGTGCTGCAGTGGCTGCGGTTTGCTTCACAGTGCGTTGCTTAACCCACTGCGCCACCAGGGAGGCCCCAAACTTAATCTTTTAAGTCAGGTGAAAGAGAGAAGCACAGCAAGCCCTCATAGTCCATCCGTTCTTGGAAACTGACTTTAAGCAAAACTTTCATGCACTGGGTTTTTTTTATCAGTTATTATAAAGTGGTAGTGAATGAAATGATGTTATTTAAGGCCATGCTCTGTGTTGAACTTTTAAGTTAACAGGATTATGAACATCATATTATGGACCCATGGTATAACCTATTTAAAGTCCAAGACTAGAGGTTGTGCAGGAAATTTTTAAGATGTCTTTTACAAGCAGCCCTAGCAAATGTTGTCATTAGTGGCAGGAAGTATGTTCCAAATCAAAGAGGCGTCCGCTCACGCCCATGTATGTGACTTTCCTACGCATGTTAATAAATGGTATTCTGAGTATTACGTAGTTAGAAATGCCATCTCTGCTCACAGTGGTCTCTCTCAGCTTGGCACACTTCCAGTGCTCCTGAGGATTTTTTTTTTGTTTTTATTTTTAAAAGAACAGGTTTATTGGGAAAAGGGGCAGAAAAGTAAAGTATACTTGCATAGACACAAGCTAGCAGGAAGAGCTGCCTTTTTAAAAAAATTTTTAAATGTAATTTCAAAACCCTGGAATCATGTTGTAAAGTAAAAGACTGTTGAGTCCCTCCATGTATTACATTCTTTTTTAAAAAAAGATTTATTTATTTATGCATGCAAGAACTGGGGTACAGGCCAGAGGTGTGGGTGGTGAGAGGACAGAGTGGGCAACAGAACAGGCAAATTAACTGAAACACACTACTGAGGGGAGCAGCGGGTAAAGCAGGAGAGGTCTGCTGCGCCATGTTGGTCACTTCCCTGGCCGGTGGCAGGGATCGAACTTGCACTGCTGTCTCTGTGCTTTGCTTCATAGTACATTGCTTAACCCATCATTGCACCACCAGGGAGGCTCCCATGTATTACATTCTTAAGAGACTGCATGATTGTGAGACATGGCTTGCCTGCAAAACCGTCCCCAGTAAAGAGTGACACCTGAGATCAGAAATGAAGCCTGCTAGCACATTCCCAGCTCACACAGTGGTAAAGGAGAGTGGTTGGCGGTTGAGAAAGTCACAGAGGGTTACAGCTTTATGTGGGCCTTCCATTGCAGCTTAGGAAGTGTTCTGTTCTGCTCCCTTTTGCTGTCCCTTGTCGTTTGCCAGGTGGCTCAGAGGGAAGTTTGTGTTCCGAGTCGGTCATTGTGGGAAGGGTCCCTCGATCACTTTGAGGGTGTTTCCACAAACATGAAAAAATCTGGACTACCAATCACGCAAAACCAAAACGAAACAAAGCCGACAGGGACAGCCTCCAGGTCTCTGGAACAGAGAAGATGTAACGGAATTTCCTGTTTTAATTGCAAAGACTGATTGAATTTCAGGGGTGTTCTTGACCTTAGAGTCTCTCCTACCTAAATTCTGACTCATTCACTTGACTTTTTAAATTTGTCCTTTGTAAGCTTTGAAGAGAGGCACTTTTTGAAAAAGAAAAATTGTGATATATAAATACATATATGTACAATAGATAAAACATCTGTCATTAAAGACTAGCAATAAACAAGAACACCCCTGTGCTTTCCATCCTGCTGAGGAAACAGAGTCCCAGTGTTTAAGAAGAGCTTTTAGGAAAGAATGATGATAACCTGCACTGAATTTTGTGTTCTTTATTCCCTAAATTTTTAAAAACAGATTTGCAGTTACCTATATATTCCCAAACATTATATATTTTTAGCTTTGCCCTTCTTGGGGGACTTTATATAGATGGAGCCTACTGAGTACATTACCTGGGTCCGTGTGTCTTCCTCCAGCAGTACCTTTGGGACCCGCCCACGTGGCTGCGTATAACTGTAGTTCTTGTTTCTGTGCTGCTGTAAAGTAGTACGATGGTGGATCCCACCGTGCATTTCCCACTCTAGGTCTCTTTCTTCACTGGTGTTTAGAGAACAGCATGGACCCCAAGTTCAGCAGATCGACTCGCCACTTAAAGCCTCAGGGGTTGACTCCTTTCTGACTACGTCCCGAGTAAGGGCTGGGAATTTCCAAGTGGTTTGCTCTCATTACTGGGGCCATGGGGTGTCCTGTTTTCAGGAGACCTTTAGAGGTTGTTCAGCTCCTCCAGGGGTACTTAACTCTGACCTGATTCTCCTGGGTCTGGAATCAGAGCCCTGTTTCTGCAGGGTCTTGAGGTTCTTACCTGCAACCACTACCCTCCTTTCATGGCTAATCGTTCCTTTGGGGGTTCGGTTAGACTGGGACCATCTGGAAATGGAAATGCTTTAACCAGAGCCTGGCCAGTGTTTAGAGCACAGGAAGACTCAGTGGAGTTTTTCTTCTTCCTGCAGTTGGCTGTCTGAAGGCTCCTATTCTCCTCCGTCCCCTCCCCTCCCCTCCCGCCTGGCTTCTCATCAGTTATAGGCAGATGTTCTGTTCCATCGTGCCTCCTACAGAGGGAGTCAGCTAAGGGGCACGCCCATTGTTTAGTTTTAAAACAGCCCTGCGGAAATGACCAGCGCTCTAATATCTCTGCAAGATGGCACCAAGGAGTTACTGGCCACCACTCTGAACCTGTGTTCTCTGAGTAGGTGTGCTTTTTCTTTCAAGTGCAGGGGTGTTTTTCTTTTTTTTTTATTAGCTAGTTATTGTTACTTGGGATTTGCACAACTGTCCTTGAAGTGTGTCCCCTTGATGGGAATGGATGCCACGTAGGGAAAAATGATTTTGCTGTAAAATAAGGTTTAGCCCTTTTCTTTACTCCGGGACTTGTTTGACACACTGGGATGCTTTGTGAGTATCTAAGTGTGGAACTAGTGAAAGCAGGACTTCATGGACATGCTTGATTAAAGGTACCTTGCAACTTGTAGTAATAATCCTGCCATAAATGCTCTTGGGGAAGGTCATCATTAATATATTTTCTTTTTTAAAAAAAAATTTATTTATGCATACAAGACCTGTGGTACAAGCCAGAGGTGTGGGGGGATGAGAGGATTCCCCAGAGACAGAGCTGGGAACAGAACAGGCAGATCAACAGAAATACATTGTCAAGAGCAGCAGTGGGCAAGGCAGGAGAAGTCTACTGCGCCATGTGGGTCACCTCCCCGGCCAGCAGCAGAGATTGAATTTGTGCTGCAGTGGCTATGGTCTGCTTGATAGTGCATTGCTTAACCCATTGCATGACCAGGGAGGCGCCCATTAATATATTTTCTATTGTTTACATTGGCCCAATTAGATCTCGGGATTGTAGTGGAATTTTCTAGTATTTTAATCCATTTATTATGAAGATATAGGTTGAGCAATTTTATTTTTGTTATTTATAAATAAGAGTATGGTATAGAAGTAGTTTTGTACATTGATGAGAATAGAGTTTTGGCTTTGAATGGAGCTACCATATGACCCAGCAATTCCACTCCTAGAAATCTACCCAAAGGATTCAAAAACATTAATTCAAAAGGAAACTTGCACCCCTGTGTTTATTGCAGAACTATTTACAGTAGCTAAGATGTGGAAAAAATATAAGCACCCAAAAACAGATGATTGGATCAAGAAAAAGGGGCCTCCCTGGTGGTGCAGTGGGTTAAGCAACACACTGTGAAGCAAACCGCAGCCACTGCAGCACAAGTTCGATCCCTGCTGCCGGCCAGGGAGGGGAATCACCTGGCGCAGCAGACCTCTCCTGCTGTGCCCGCTGCTCCCTTCAGCAGTGTACTTCAGTTGATCTGCCTGTTCTGCTCCCTGCTCTCTGTGGTGAATCCTCTCACCGCCCCCCACACACCTCTGGCCTGTACCCCAGCTCTTGTATGCATAAATAAATAAATCTTTAAAAAAATAAACAACAACAAAAAAAGATATGGTATATATACATAATGGAATACTACTCAGCAATCAAAAATGATAAACATATGCCACTCACAGCAACATGGATGGAGCTGAAAGGGATTATGCTCAATGAAATAAGTGAGAAGGAAAAAGGAAAATATCAGATGATTTCACTTCTAGGAGGAACATAGGGAAACCATATAAGGGATCAGGAAAAAAAAAGATGAAATTAGCAGGCAAACTGTAAATTAGAGACACTCAACAGGGGAAGGAGAAGGAGAGGGATCAAAACAGGGGCAGGAAAAGCACAAGAGACTGTGGTAATGGTTCATGGGTGTCTTGGGGTGAGAGAAGAAATCAAACGTTGAACAAATATGAACAATGATGTAAACAATTATATATATGGGAAAAAAAAAAGACATTGGCTTTGAAGGAAAATTCATTGTCCTTGGAACTATATTTCACAAAAGTAAGATAAAACCAAAAATGCCCCAGCCCAAAACTTCTATTTTGTGAATGTCTCCAAAATTAGGTACATAAAAACACTAATAAAAAATACTGATCTTCTCAATGACTGTAGAACAAGTAATTGTATTCTTCTTCCTTCTGTCCCCCCAACTTCTTCCCCTCTTTTCCTCACTTTTCAGTCACGGGGAGAGTGCAGATTAAGCCGCCACAGACATGGGCAGGTGTTAGACCTGCTTATTTGGGTGAATTAGGTAGATTCCATTCTGTGTCTCGTTGGACATGTTGTCTTCTTCTCTTGGTACTGCTCTGTGTTCTCTTGGCCTTGAACATGTAACAAAGACAGACTGAAATCAAAACTGCATGTAATTGTAAATTTTCAACCAAAGTACTAACACAAAAACCAGGGAAGCTCAATCCTGAGTAATTGAAATTGGCTAGAATCTTCATCTAAAATAATCCTTAATCCATTGACAACTTATTTTCAACACTGCTTGCTGCTCATGTTTTTCCACCCACAAGTATTTTAATTTCTAGAGAAATGGAACACCAGATCCCGTTTTCCCCAGTGTCTGCAGCAGAGACCAGAGGTGACTGGACATAATTATGTGCGGTCTTGTTTTCCATGTGGTAAAAGGAGCTTGGCTGCTCCCAGCTTCCTGTCTCTCGTCACAGTGTTGGCTCTCAGGAGGCCTCGTCCTGCTGTCACCTCCTTTCACAGCCTGTGAGTTGGCTGTCCTCTCTACCATGTGCCCCAGAATGAGATAACAGAGCCGGTGAAATCAGCGAGGGGAACAGCCACCAATTGCTTACATTAGGAGCCAGGACATGGCTGCCCCGGGGCTGCTCAACATTAATTTCTGGTGCTTCCATGTTTTCCACTGCATACAACAGGGTTGAGGTCCCTGAAACAAAAAGGGGGGGGGGGGTTATTACTATGCCTGGCACCATGTAAAACCAAAGTCAACACTTTGGAAATTTATAATCTGATCGTGTGTTCTTCTCAACTGAGGATGAAGCTGTATTCACACGTTGGCATGCACGTCAATACGACTTTTGAAATTCTTAAACCTCAGGAGCACCAACTGGACTGGACTTTGCTGCACCGATGGTCCCTGTCTTGGTGGGTGTTGCAGGCAGGTTCATTGTGTGGCTGTAAGAGGTGCTGTGTGTTATGTTAGGAGATGTTGCATTACGCACCTTCTCCTCCAGTTTGCATGTGTTTGAAATTTCCCCCAATGACCATATTATAAAAACGTGACACTATAAATATGATCAGATGTCAGACAAGTGCCGGCAGGAACTATTCAGGGAAATCAGGACTGTTGTCGGAAATGCTGTAGTAGCCTGGCCGTGTGAACCAGGGGCTCATGTGTTCTTTCTGTCATTGAACAGATATTTTTTAGGTGCCTGTTTTGCGCCTGCCCATGTCCATAGCAGGGAACAAGTCAAAGCCCCTATTTCCATGAATCTTGTAGCTACATAGATTGTCTCCTACTTAGGGGGTCACATCAGAATAAGCCCATTGTAAGTTGAATATATTGTAAGTCAAAAATGCGGTCAATACACCCAAGCTATTGGACATAGTGTAGCCTAACCTGCCTTAAACATGCTCAGAACACTTACATTGGGCAAAGCATCTAACGCAAAGCCTGTTTTATAATGAAGTGTCCTGTAGCTTCCAGAGTGAAGAGTATCCAAAGTGAAAAAGCAAAAGCAAGTGAGAGGAAATACTGCTTCCTCTTGTGACCATGTGGCTGACGGGGTGCTGCCACTCTGCCCGGCATCACGAGAGAATCGTATCATGTGCCTCCACTGGCCCCAGGAAAGACCATCATTCAAAATGCTAAGTACAGTGGCACTGAATGTCACTCGCACACCATCAAGTTGAAAAATCACAAGTTGAATATTGCAAGTTAGACCCAAGAGAGAGCTGCAGATAAGAAAGCAAATAAATAAATAGGATGGTGTAAAATGGTGAAAGGTGCTGGAAGAAAAGAGAGCAGAGTAAGCTGAGAAAGTGTGATGGGCCCACAGAGGTGAGGTGGTACAGGCAGCACTGCTAGAGCTGAGGAAGGCTTCCCTGGGAGCAAGCCAGGGAGGGCATTTCAAGCAGCGGCAGCTTCCTATGCAGCTACCTGGTGATGCTGGGCTTTCTTCCCTGAGTGACACCTCCCATGTGGCAAGGTGGTCCAGGACATGTGCCCCCCAGACAGTGCATCTGACCCCTGCCTGCCCACTGACCATGCCCACTGAGTCCAGAATCAAGAAGTCTCTTCCCTACTTGATACTCAAAGAGCTATTGAGTCATTTCATAAATAAACTGGCAAATACATCTTTATTAAGAGGACTTCGTTGGTGAACCAAAATCAATCACTTTTCTATAGTAGCAGTAGAAAGATGCCCCGGTGGGTATATAAAAATACAGCCTATCAGAAATGGTAGGCTATTCTGTGATTACTTTTTTAAATTCATGAGTGTGTTTATACTGTGTTTATCCTGTCCTCATATCAAACATTTGTGCAGACCACAGGTGCTGTGACCCAGTCTCTGCCTGGGGGGCAGGAGGGCGAGGTTTGGGGGGGCAGTGTCTGACCAGACCCAGTGCTTACCAGCTGTCTGGCACAGGGTGACTGACACCCCAGGTGTAGCTCATCTTAAAGTGGGCAAGACAGACTGTAAAATAACACTGACAAAGTGCCACAGTATCCAGAAGAAAACTGGCAGTAGATTATGGAATAGTTCCAGGTGGGGATTTAAGGGGAGCCCTCTCTGGGGAGGGTGCCACGATGAGAAAGAACCCCCTGGAGAGGACATTCTGGCAAAGAGGGAAGCCCCTGTGAAAGCTCTAAGGAGGGACAGAGCTGTGATTTCACAGTGGGTGAAATGGAGGAGATGGAGGCGTGCATGGCGAGCTAGATCTTTCTTGTAGCAACATTAAGGAGTCTGGCATTTATTCCAGGTGCAGTGTGGAGCTGTTGCATCATGTTAGACCAGGAGAATGAGAGGGACTTGATTTTTTTTATTTGAATATTTGTTGTTTTTTTCCCTTTATTTATATATATTTGACATCAATGTGGTCCCCATGGAGTTCCCACCACCATTTCACCAGTGCACCCTCACCTCAGTCCCTCATGCTCTTTCTGTGAGAGGGAATTGATTTTCAAAAAATGGTTGTAATGTTTGGCATATGGGGTTAAGGGAATACTCTGTGAAAAAGGGGTCTGAACTAGGTTGGTGTGGTTTATTTATTTTAAAAAATTTTTAACAAAGCACCATTTTCTTACATCCTTGTTAATATTTTGACAGAGTAGGATTTCTCCCCTCAGCTGTGGTCACCATAGCTTTGCCATTTCCTTAGTCTTAGGGCAGTTTACTCAGCTGAGAGATGGGGCTAGTCAGTTCTACTTGGGATGAGGATTGGGGAGTCTGTGAGGGGTCAGGAGCCACAATAATATACAGATATACTCAGTGCTGTCCTCCTTTCTGCTCCCCCCCACCATAGAGCAGGGTATATAAGTGGCATGTTTTGGAACCAAAGACACAGTCTCTGGTGACCTTGGGGACAGCATCACCAAGCCCGGTGACAGCAGCCAGAGGTGACAGGACAGCATCCTACTGTGGGTGGCACTTTAGTTTCTCTAGTTGAGGTTGACCTGGTCTTTCAAGTGTTAGATTAGTAATGATGGCTTTACCAGCAACCTGTTCACTGGAGATGATAATGAATGTGGCCAACAGAGTCTTCTCTTCTGCTTGATACCTTTTGCAGTTAGACCTGAGTTGCTAATGGAGCTGTTGCTCTTTTACTGATACTTGTCAGACTTTTAGGAGGAAAATCTGTTAACCTGAATGAATGCCTCTTGTTCATACCTCAGACTGACATTGAGGGTAAAGAAGTTTCCTTCACCTGTCAATTTCCTTATATTTTCCTGTCATTTTGAATCTTTAAATATCTTCCATAGATAATAAGTTTCTTGTACAATGTTGAGGAAACCATTTAATTTTCAAGAATTCCATCATACTGGTATTCATTGGGTCCATGTTGTGAGTTTCCCTTATGGGTGAAAGATTTGTTTTTTAAATCACATGAATAGTACTTGCAGGTGAAATGCTGGTAAATGGTATGGGGGGGGGTGCACTATGACAATTTACAAGAAATATATATTTAAGTCTTCATCCACAATTCCTGAGTCACTGCTCCCCCAACCCTGGGATTTCCCAAGTGCTATGAGTGATAAAGGTATCTCTTGTTATGTGAATGAAGGTAGCTTTGGGGAAAACTGCACTAGGATGGGAGCTGGTTGCCAGGGAAGCCAACTTGAATAGAAGGCATGATTTTCGGCCCCACCCATCTGATTTCTGGATTTCTGGGAGGGGAGAAGGGCTAGAGGTTGAGTTCAGTTGCCAATGGCCAGTGAGTTCACTCATGCCTGCGTAATGAAGCCAACATGACAATTCAAGAGGTGGGGACTTGGGAGCGCTGCCTGGTTGATGAGCACATGGAGATTTTGCAAGAACGGTGCCCTTGGAGATGGCCTTGGAAGCTCTGTGCCCTCTCCCTTGACCTGGTCCCATGCACCTGTTACATCTGGCTGTTCCTGAGCTCTACCTCCTTTGCAGTAAGTTGGTGAGCTAGTCAATGTGGGTGTCCTGACTTTTTGGAGCTGTCTGAGGAGGGTGTCCAGTGACCCCTGATTGGCAGGTGCTTGCTCACAGGGGCTTTGCACTCGCCCCCAAATGGAGGGAAATCTTGGTGACTGAGCCATTAACCAGTGGACTCTGATGCATCACCAGGTAAGCAGTGTCAGAACTGAACCTGGTTCTTATACTGGTGTTGGAGAATTGCCCGTCGGTTTAGGGGATCTCACACATACACATGCACATACCACAGCACACCCCCAGTGAGCTCCAGGACACCTACATAGGAGGTTAAAAAAATTACTCCCACATGGCAGTTGTCCCCAAGGATCCCCAAGCATGACTGCAGTCTTGTCTTGGCAATCCTAAACCTTCGTGAATCATTCTCAGACTTGTCTGCATTTAATTTTGCTCTGCGATGGTGACAGGCAGTGTAGGGGGAAAATATGTATAATGAGGTTACGTAAGGGCAGGCTCCTGTGTTACCCTCCCGTTCATTTATTCTGCATAGTGGTTAGATGTTTGTTTTTGCTTAAACAAGTTTTTTAATAAAACTTTTTATTTTTATTTTATTTTTAAGATTTATTTATGCAACAAGAACTGGGGTACAGGCCAGACATGCAGGGTGGTGAGAGGATTCACCAGAGACAGAGTGGGGAGCAGAACAGGTGGATCTACTGAAATCTGCTGCTGAGGGGAGCAGTGGGCGAGGCAGGAGAAGTCTGCAGTGCCATGTGGGTCAGCTCCCTGGCCAGGAATCTAACTTGTGCTCCAGTGGTTGCATTTTGCTACATCGTGCAGTGCTTAACCCATTGCACCACCAGGGAGGCCCCTAAAACTCTTTAACAGCCATTTGAGGTACACAGCAACATTGAGGGGAAGGTACAGAGATTTCCCACATACCCCATGTACCCCAACAATGCACACCATCGCCCCATTACTGACATTCTATATTAAAGTAGGACAGTGAACACACAAATGATGATACAGCATAATTACCCAGAGTCCATAAGTTTACATTAGGTTTCACTCTTGGTGTTGTACATTCTGTGGATCTGAATAAATATGTAATGACATTTATCCATCCTTTCATCATATGAGCATTTTTACTGCCTTAATAATCTATGCTTTACCTGTTAATCTCTATCCCCCAACTCCTGGCAACCACGAATCTTCTCCTGTCTGTCTCCATAGTTTGCCTTTTTCCAGAATGCTTCATTGTTGAAATCATACTTGCATACGGCTTTTTCTGATGGGTGTCTTTCATTGAGTTATAGACCTTTAAGGCTGCTCCATGTTTTTCATGGCCTGATGACTCATTTCTTTTTAGCTCTGTAGTTGGATGCAAGTTAAAACGAGTCTCTCGATTCTGCCTTAAATGCTTTTAAGTGTATCTTGGCTGTGGAATCACACTAGTCCAGTGACTCTCCACAGAGGGAGTTTTTCATCTCATGCTTCTTAACCCAGAGACAACACTGCCACAAATGTTCATCACCGACATGACTTTTGTCATAGATTTATAATTGGCGGGCTCTTTTGCAGCTCCCATGTCTGTATTGACGGCCATCCTGCTAGTCTGCCTCTTAAGATCTCATTCATAACAGAAATGGGATCCATTTGAATTGTAATTATCCTGCCTTGGTTGTTAGACTCAGTGTGACTTTGAAATGCAAGGGGGCTCGACAGATGTCTCAGGGAGTATGTGGTCTGCTGAGTCAGGGTGTCTGTGTCCCAGGAACCTGAGGTGGCAGATCCTCCAGGCTCTCAGAGTCCACAAGCATCTGGAGTCAGCAACAGCAGGTGCTTCTGTGGCAGACGGGGAGGAGGCTGTGAGTAAAATACATGGGAGATTTTTGAGCGACCTGCATTTGTTACTTTAAACTTTTAGAAGACTTTACATATATTAATTCATTTGAGCCTTGTAACTGTGACCAGTGAGGGAATCCAGCCGAAACACTGCCTCCAAGGTCTTGCCACTATAAAGTAGTGGAGGAAGAATAGGGCAGTGGCTGTTTGACCTCTGGCCCTCTTCTTGACCCCCTTGCTGGCCTGGCTCTCATAAAAGGTTATTGTCTGTTTATGAGGACTGGAGGGGAGTGGTTCTCATGAAAGGCCCAGTGTCTCCCAGGACCTAGGAGATTATGCAGCAAAGACCCGTATTTTCATGAAGCTGTTGGATACAGCATGGCGTTTGGTTCGGGCTTCCCAAGGTAGAAAACGCAGATGATGTTTATGCTATCATAAGCATGCTATTAAAAGTATATACTAGCAGAGACCTCCCTGGTGGTGCAAGGGGTTGAGAGCCGCACTGTGGGGCTACTGCAGCCACTACAGTGTGAGTTCGATCCCTGGCCAGGGAGGAGACCCATGTGGCACAGCAGACCTCTCCTGCCTCAGTTGCTACTCCCGTCAGCAGTGTATTTCAATCTGCCTGTTCTGCTCCCCACTCTGTCTCTGGTGAATCCTCTCACCCCCCACACCTCTGGCCTGCACCCAAGCTCTTATATACATAATTAAATAATTTTTAAAAATAAAAAGGATAGGTTACCCCAATTAAAAAAAAGTCTATAATAGTGTGAAAACTCTCATGTAGGTGTACCCCTATCTACTCCCTGCCCCCATAATGCACATCATCTTGAAAATAAGACAAACCAGATAGTTAAGTGTGTTCCTCTTTCTAACAGCATATTAATTGAAGCCAATGGAGATGAGTAGCAGATGGAGCGTGTATATTTTAACCTGAGAATGACCTCAGAGAGGTGCTTAGTTCTAGAATTTAAATCAAGGACCAGCACAGGAATTTGTGTGGCATGTTTTTGGAAAGCCTCACTGCTTGATGCTTTTGAAGACACAGCAGGAAAATTGCAAAAGAGCCCTGTTTGCTCTGCTTGATTTTGTTTTGGTTAACCTGGTGGGAGCTCCTGCCAGGCTCACCCAACTGGGAATCGCAGCCATGGCAATGAGGGTGTGCGGAAAGTGGCGTAGAGAACCTCCATGCCCCACAGAGGCCAACGGCTGTGACTTGTTAGCCAGGAGAAATGACTCAGGTGTGACTTTCCTTGACAATATTAGGAGGAAAAAAACGGGAAGATATGAATGATGGGTAGTGATTATAAATAATGTCACAAAACTGGTCAACACTTTCCATCGCTGTAAATGCCCATTTTAACTCTGGAAATAGACAGAGAACACATCCACACTGTTATGCTGAATTAGTAGGCATTGTGGATATATTTATTGTTGTGTCAATTCAGGTTTTGCATTTTATTGTATCTTTTTTTTTTAATTAACAAGTTGATTGCACAGTAATGAAAAGTGACTCTGAAACCCCTGTTTAGCTTCTGGGAAGCAATATTAGAGACACTTTTAGAAGCATCATTTCTTTTTCATTTCTAATCCTGGGCTGGTACTTCTGTAAATAAGGCAGAAGGAAGGCATCACAGTACTTTCCCTTGAAAGGAAGGTGCCGGGCAGTAGGTAGTATAGAAGCATCTTCTCCCAGACCATTAACAAATTGCCGCCAGCACTCAGAGAGGTCCTCAAACCCAGATCATGGGCAGGAGGTAGCCACTACATAGAGAAAAACTCTTTCTCTCCTCTATGCTCAATACTTCTGGTACCAAATGTGCCGTTTTCCAACTCAGCCCACTCCCCAGTTCCCTGCAGGCATGAGCAGGATGCCCCACACGCCAGTTCCATCCTGGCACTGTCTACCTGGGACTTGCATCAGATCCCACAGGCTCAGGGCTCAGTCCTTAAGTGTAAAACGCCCCCTCTCCCACTTCAGATGTCACAAGTCCCAGGTTGTCGCTTCTGAGCAGCCAGCTGGCGCTTGCAGGCTCCCATGATTCCCTCTTTGGGTCTGCTAATTTGCTAAAGTGGCTCACAGAAATCAGGAAAACAGGTACCTATTATGTTACTAGTTTATTACAAAGAATGCAAGTCAGGGACAGCCACACAGAAGAGATGCCTAAGGTGAGGGATGTAAGAAGGATGCGGAGCTTCCATGCTCTCTCTGGGCGCTCTGCCCTCCACGTGTCTGGCAACCTGGAAGCCCTCCGGACCCTTCCTGTTAGGGCTTTTATGAAGGCTGCACTGTGCGGGCATGATCGATTCACTTACTGGCCATTGACAATCGACTAGACACCTAACGTTTCCGCCTTCCTCCAAGGTTTGGGGCTTAGATTTTAGGCTCAACCTGAATGATGGTAAATTGCCTTATTAAAATATTTTTTACCTAGGGCCTCCCTGGTGGCTCCAGGGGTTGAGGGCCACACTGGAGTTTCTGCAGCCACAGCAGTGCAAGTTCGATCCCTGGGCAAGGAGGGGACCCACATGGCACAGCAGATCTCTCCTGCCTCTCCCGCTGCTCCCCTCAGCAGTGTGTTTCAGTCCACCTGCCTGTTCTGCTCCCCACTATGTCTCTGGTGAATCCTCTTACCCCACACACACCTCTGGCCTGTACCCCAGTTCTTGTGTGCATAAATAAATCTTAAAAAAATATTTTTGCCTAGTGAAATTTTTATTAGAAGTGTATATACTTACAATTACTAGTGTCTTTGGGGGATGAACCTCATAATAGGAGAGGTTCATTGGTAGATTGGGTCCTCACTCATTGGTAGATTGGGTCCTTTAATTTAGAGTCATCAAGTGCAAATTATTTGTAAGCTTGTGTTGCACACAAGGAGGGTGGCTCCCACAACTTCATGTCCCCCCACTTAGTGGAAATGCATCTCATTCAAAGTTGAGTTGGCTAAATGCCCAAAAACAGATGAGTGGATTGGGAAACTATGGTACATATACACGATGGAATACTACTCAGCAATCAAAAAAGAAAAACTAGTCGCATTCCTAGGAACATGGATGGAACTGGAAGGGATTATGCTCAGCAAAGTAAGTCAGAAGGCAAAAGAAAAATACCAGATGGTTCCTCCCCTAGGAGGAATATAAGGGAACCAAATAAG
>JAGFMF010011860.1:1175523-1206766 GCA_019455555.1 Galemys pyrenaicus
AATAATAATAATAACAATAAAGACACAAAAACCAAAAATGAAAAGACAAGGACAAATTGGGGACACTTAGTGGGGAGGGAAGAGGGGGAGGGTTGAGGGCAGACGGGAGCACGGGGGACTGAGGTGAAGGTGCACTGGTGATATGGGGATGGGGAATCCATGGGGATTACAATTTATGTCAAATATATATAAATAAAATGTTAATTAAAAAAGTTGAGTTGGCTGGTTGGTAGACAGCGTAAACAACTGCGCAGAAAGTAAATGATTTGAAAACTGGAATTTGTTATTATATGTCTGTACTTTTAGAATACTAAAACACTGGGTGGTTATCAGGATTTTAAAGTAAAAAAATCAACTTGTAAAACATGAACCGATGAGGAAGTCTCTAGTAGGAATTGTAAGGTATTGCTGTCTTCACTGTACTTCAGAAATGTAGTAAAGTTGACACATCTTATAATAGAAAGCATTTCTAAATGATTTTGATTTTTTTAAACCACTTTGTCTCATTGTTCATTCCAGTGGGTTTTAGTGGAGAAACTGCAAATTGTAATTGTTTATCCTGGCCTACAGGTCACTTCTTCCGTTGGTAGTAAGATTCTTTGCTACTCTGTTGAAAATTGTTTTTTTTCTTCTTTTAGTTGAAAATCGAGGTGTCCTTTTTTGGAAAAGGGAACCAGAAGCTACTCACTCCCTTGAGTTATGTATCAAATGCTGACCTCTCATCTTTTCTTGTCCACATCTCAAGCCCTAGACAGGATATCTAGGTTTTCCCACTAGTGATATGGTGAATAACCTCCTTTTAGTAGGTTGAGAAAAATTATTGACAATGGTTCAACATTAGGTTTATTTTTTGAATGAAGACTGTCTTTGAAATGTAAATCATTACTCCTGAGGCCACGTGTCAGCTGTTATGGGGGTTTCACATAGCTCTTGTAGGTTGTAGGTGCCAGTTCATGGTCCAGATGCCAAGTGTGCTTAGCCTGGTGAAATGTGCTCAGGTGTGTGCAGTTGTGCACCTGCTCTTGGCTAAAAAAGGCAATATTATAGCTCTGTTCACAGAAGCATGTCCAAGGTTTGCCATGTTCCTGTATTATTGCCAAGGTACTCCCCCCCCCCCACATTCCTTCCCCTTTATTGTATCTTGTCTTTAAAATTCATTTTTTCCATTAAGGGGGGGGGAATTTTATTTCACTTATTTAAAAATTTTTAAAATTTTATTGAAGTAATTTTGGTTTCAAACATGATATAAGTTTCAGGTTATAGCATTGTAATTTGCCACTTGTTTATCGACATTGTGATTGTCACCAAAAGCCTAGTTTCTTCCATCACCATCCATTTGATCCCCTTCACCCAGTTACCCCTTCTCTTTCCCTCTTTGCCCTCTTTGGTAACCACTGTTTTGTGCTTATCATCTAGGAGTGTTTTTTTTTTAAGATTTATTTTATTTATTTATGCATACAAGAACTGGAGTATAGGTCAGAGGTGGGGGCACGAGAGGAATCATCAGAGACAGAGTGAGGAGTAGAACAGGTGGATCTACTGAAATACACTGCTGAGGGGAGCAGCGGGCGAGGCAGAAGAGGTCTGCTGTGCCATGTGGGTCCCCTTCCTGGCCGGGGATCAAACTCGCATCACAGTGACTGTGGAAGCTCCACAATGCAGCGCTCAAACCCTTGCGCCACCAAAGAGGCCCCATTTTGAACTTTTTAATTTATTTTTTTATTTTTAAATTTTTTTCTTTATATATTTGACATCAATTCTGGTCCCCATTTTGAACTTTTCTAAAGGAATATAAAAATCATCCATGCTTAGCACCATCTAGTACCAACGTTCTGCTGTTCTTACTTGAAGAGCATGTTTTTAACATCATGTTTCCCTTTTGCCAAGAAAATTGTGTTCTCCTTCTTTAACTCTAAGTTGCCTTTTTCTGGATGAAACTTAGTTTGAACTGACCTAGAGCAATAATTCTTTTAAAATAAGACATTGGAAATAGTCTGTATTTTCTAACACTGAAGACTTCACATATATTAAATCTTGCCTCCAAATTGAAGATCTGTGGTGGAGATTAAAGCAAACTCTCACATCTAGATTATATTTAATTCACTAATGTAAAAAGTTGCTTCTGAGTTCCTGGAGTGTTTCCAGTCCTCCTTGAGACTGGGGCAGGGGCATGAGAAAATCACGTGGCATGCATTCTGCTTTCAAGGGATTTGAATCTTACAGTTAGATGGGTTCAGTAAAGGCACCATTGCTAGATAATACAGGGCTTTATGGTGCCAGTAATTGCTGAGATTTTTTTCCTGACCATGAGAATCCCTGGTTGTCTGAGGAGGTGGTAAAGGCCAAGGTTGGTCTTAGACGGTGGTGAGGAATTGGAGACTTGAGCCTTAAGTGAGAAAATGTGACCAGGCAGAGCAGTAGGACAGAAGTGGGATAAAAGCAGGGCCTGCATGACAGCGGGGTGAAGACAGTGTGATGACTTTCCTGTGATCCATTGGTTAGTTTGTCCTTGGAGCCAAAGGCAACGTCAGTGTTCTACAAGTACAGCTACTCTTGGTGTAGAATTGCACCTCCTTTCCCTCCAAATCCTGATAGAAACACTATCACCTTGCTGGCTTCTAAAATATCAAATTGTGTTCAGTTTATCTTTGGAATAGAAAAGAAAAAAGACACCAATCTGGTAACTCAGAGTTAAATAATGAATGATCAGCAATAGTTAAAAACAAGACTTTTGGATAAATGAATGGGTGGCTGTAGAAAGTGGTGGGGAATTCACAATCTTTACCCAAGTGTCCATGGAATGATTTCCAAAGATTTGGGAGCCAAGCCCGTCTCATGGTGAGTTAGGTCTGTTTGAAGGGATGGTCTTTGCAGTTCATTGAATGTTTGCCTAGCGAGGGATGATGCCTTTCTGTCACTGAGTCTGATGCCTCAGCAATTAACTAAGGGGGAGAATTAGACAGAAGACTCGTTAATAAGATTTTGCTGATACAATCAACAAAAGGCCTTATAAAATTTATTATATTCTATTTCTCATGGATGTTTATATTATGCATCCTTTCCACATGTTTATGAAAATTCTTATCTTTCCATTGTAATATCATTAGTCTTTTTTCTCCCAAAGGTTAGCATACTGTATTTCATTTTAATATCTGTATTCTTCACATTGGAAAGTTTTTCTTTCCAACTACGCCAGAATGACTGGTTGTGAAGTACAGTGACTTAGCTGCTTATCATGAATTCACACCTCAAGAAAGGTTTGCCAATTTGCAAAGTGAACTTAGGATGCCTTAAATGACTTACGTTTTCTTCTATACCAGAGAACCTTGTTCCAACCTAAATGATGAGTGTGTCTAAGTAAAAGCAGATGAACTCAGTGACTTTGCTCTCCTTGCCCTGCCCTGTCTCTATTCTTAATAAACAATCTTTAGTCAGAAACACAAAAGAAGGTAACAGTTATATTAATATCCCCATATTATGTGCTCTCTCTAAGTGAAATGGAGATATCTTTTTTAAGATTTTTTTATGCATACAAGAGCTGGGGTACAGCCCAGAGATGGGGGGTGGTGGTGAGATGATTCATTAGAGACAGAGTGGGGAGCAGAACAGGCAGATCTACTGAAACACACTGCTGAGGGGAGCAGCGGGCGAGGCAGGAGAGGTCTGCTGAGCCATGTGGGTCCCCTCCCTGGCCGGTACCAAACTTGCACTGCAGTGGCTGTAGAAGCCCCACAGTGCGGGGGAGGGGGGGGGGCTCAACTGCTTGCACCACCCAGGAGGCCCAGAAATGGATATACTCTTAAAGTACTTAAAATGCTGAATTAGGACTAGTTTCCTAAGGACAAAGAAAGTCATATTGGAATATCAATGAAGATAAGGTTGGTTAGCTATGGAGGCAAATCACTGCTAGCTCAGACCAGCACTTCTTTGCCAATGGTGGTAGTTGTTGGGGCTCTGGGATGCAGAGGAGGCACAAGAACTCCAGAGAGATCTCTTGAGATTCCTGTACTATGCTCCACCTCTGTTAAGTTACTTGGTTCTTTATAACTTATATGTGAAATGCGTATTTTAGTAACTTGGTCCATGCTATGTTTGTCTGATTGCCTTATTGTATCCCAAGTGATTTTTCTTTCCTTGTTAAATAGAGCAACGATTTAAATGACTTCCAGAAAGTAAAGCAAGCAAATTAAGTGAAGGCCTAGAAAAAATACCCATGCATGACACTTTCATTATTGTTCTACCTGCTCAGAACAAATGCCTCCTGAGCAGTTTTCTACTTAAGGAAAATTTCTTGGCAGAAATCACAAGCCCAGAGCAAAGATCCATGGCTTTTTTGCAATTAAAAACATCCATGCATTTTATTATAACATCTATAAATGTTTATATTGTTTCAAAGGGTAGACAGACTGTTGAGACTTGAGATCAGCCAGAGATCTCTGTTATTCTAGATTCCCCTCTAAAATCTGAAGACAAAAACCACATTATCCTGGGCTGGCTGGCTGAATAAAAGATATAAAGGCTCTTTGCCCTTCAGCCAATGCACAGGATTTCAAGAAGGTGACATTTCAGCTGCATCATTAGAGGAATGGCATGATTCCCTTTCCCTGGATTTTAAAGGTTTAGCGCTGTCTGCCTGACTGTGGAATTCATGGGCATTCTGTCCTTGCTGCTGAGTTCAGGGTTTTGTTTGCATTTGTCGGACTCTCTGAGGACTCTTGGACCTAGTGATGGAGAAAAGGCATCATGTTATTTTTGCCTCTCCTGTCCTTTGATTTCCATGCCTTCTGCCCTGGAAAATTCATTTTCTTCTCTTCATGATTCTAGTCCCTGTGGAGAGGATTAAAAACCATGAGGAAAATCCCCCTGTTTCTATTTAGCAATGTTTTACAGTTTATTAATTGATGATACTGGGGGCAGATTAAGAATAATCCCATCAGGAAGGCCAAGAATGATCTGAGATCACATATTGTTGAGATTATCCTTTAGTTCCTTAATTTTAGCCAGGTGGAAAACATTTACAAAGCGAGTCAATCCAATGTTTGTTTCTTTGAAAACTATTTCCTTTTCATAGGTTTTTCTCCTGGTGCAGTTTCAGCTGCTTCTGAATTATTTATGTGCAAAGATGAATATTAACAAAAATGCATGTGTGATTGGTATGGGGGAAGGATGTAACTTGCCTTTAAATAACTAGTTGTGGTTTATATGTGAAAATTGCCATCTATAACCAATGGTTTTTAAATGGGGGGAAAAATACCCTCTCTAAATTAAATATTTATCAAAGAAAATGTGTGTGTGTTTGTGAGTGTGTGTGTGTACTACCCATTTAAGAAAAATTTAATACTTTTGATTTAAAACTATTTGGCCACATGCAATATGATTACAGCATTTCCTTGATCTTGATTCCTTTCTATCAGCAATTCGAGTAATTAAAATATTTCTGAATGACTGCACTGAATTCTGTTCTACCAAACTAAGAGAGAAATTTGTTACACCTGTACTATATTTTTGAGCAAATATAAAGATTTATTGCTCAGACAGTGAAGCGAGTTTGACCTCTGATCTTTGCAATGAAAATTATCTTTCAGATCATGTTATCAAGATGCTGAGTTTTTCTTATGTTTTTTTTTTTTTTCCTCTTTCATTGCTTCCCTCTGATGTGGCTGCTGTGTTGACAACCCTCTCTACTTCTGCTGTGGAAATGCTTTGTTTTCCTCATTAAGAAAACCTCCCAAGGTAAGCATTGACATGGGATTTGGCACGTGTACTGGCTAAGTGTGCAGAAATGCGGGGTTTCAACCTCACAGTAACCCATGCAGATCACCTCTCCTTTTGAGAAGAAAAACTGGCTTTCTAATGTAAAACTTAAATCATGAACAATTAATGTTGGTAATGATACAAAAATAGAATGCATTTACAAACACTTTCATACATTATTTCATTCTCAGAATGAATGTTCTGATCTTTAGAGTAGACCTGTCTGTCAGGTTACTGTTTCTCTTTAATTGATGAGGCATTGAGGATCAGGGAGAGAAAATCCCGTGTCCTAATTCACAGATTAAGTGGAGGAGCTGTAAATACACAAATCATCACTAGAAAGCAGAAAGACAAAAATGGTAACACCATAGAATAGATGGTGTGGAAACTGTGACTCTTGATTAGACAAACTGCCTTTCTGTGTCCTACTAAGATTCGATGATACCATTAGAAAAATTCCCCAAACATTTAGATAGAGTTTCAACCTCCCACCAACTCTGCATGTTGCAGGGAATGATGTGCAGTCAGGCACAGTCTGCTGATGGAAGTTTCCTGCTTGCTTGGGCTGGTCTCTAATGGCATATTTACCAGCAAGAAACCCAAAAGTTAGAGAGTAGGTGGGGAGAAAGAATATGAGAAGCATGGGATCTTAATTACCAACCCTTGAATAATTGAAGACTGATTTTGTTACCAGTGAGGATTTATTGGATATCAGTAGGGGCCTTTGGTGCCAAAAGGAAAGAGAAATTTGACCAACCCTTGACAAGCGATGGCTTTGGTTTCTGATATGGATCAAAACAGGCAACCACTCGCATCTTACATGGTCAGAATCTAAGACATGTTGGAGTCCAGAGCAGATAAGACTCACCTTCCTGTGGGATGATGAAGGGAAATTTAGCTTTTAGAGTATCAGAGTCATCTTCAGTACAAAATTTTACCCTTTATGTTTATTGAAGGCATTATAGGTGTTGTTCTTGGCACTAAGTTTAACTCCAGTGAGGAAAGCACAAGGCAGACAAATAATAGGAGCTCTATGGAGAAAGAAGCAAAGGTGGTGTTATACAAGTGTAAGTGGTGGCCTCCAGGCCAGTTCTGGGGCATTAGGAGGTTCCCCTTGAGCAATTATGGGTGTGGATATAGTCGTAAATTGTGTCATGAAGTTTTCAAAATAAAATTAGCATGACATTGCCAGATTTAGATATATATGTACCTGCCATAAGGCACACTGGAGAGTGTATAGTCATTTTAATGTCCAATAAGTGACACGATAGAGTTAAAAAAAAATTCTAAGCTAGATACAGCCTTTTTTTTTTTTTTTTGGCAGAGGAATTGTAAATATTGAAAGCAAATGGAAATGCTTTGAATGATGATTTTATAAAAATGAAACTATTGATTAAAATAATGAGACTTTTGACATGAATAATTAGCAGAAGTATTCAAGAAGACAGTTGTTTCGAGTTAGCAGATCATTATTCTGGGCAGGAAAGAATACTAGAGGAGTCAGAGCTGATCCTAGAATTCTAACAGGGGTGAGATGGGGATGTCAAGTCAGTTGTGTTAAATGTTACAAGAGGCAAAATAACTGTGGAATTCATGGGATGAGGGATCCTATTCTGACTGGTGAGATTAAAAAGGACAAGTCAGTTTATTGTGTCACCATTTCCAATGAGAACAGTAGGACTAGACAAAATAGTAAAACCCTATGCTTGTTGCCAGATAGGCCAGGGGAGTGAGGAACTAGCAGACAAGGTCCAAGAGGAGCTGTCACTTTAGAGAGGTGAACCTAATGTTCGGGTGTAAGCCATCCGGACAGAAGCAGGTTAAAGACAGGGATGTATTTCTGATCCTTTGCAGGGTCTGGAGGGTCAGGGGACGAAAGTGCTGGGGTTTGGGTCTGCCAGAGATGGGGTCTTGGGAATCTCCCTATATTTATGTAGTTTGTATTTGCACAGTTGTTGAAATTATGTCTACTTAGGTGATGACGGTCAATAATAATGATCACCCAGTGCAATACGTACTTTGTGTTATGAGTAAGGATTTTGTGTAATTTGCTAAGAAATGTTCTAAAGTAGGAGGCGGTAGGTCTGTGAACTCTGACAAATACATAAAGTTGTGTACCCACCTCTGCGGTATCGTGCAGAAGTGCTTCACTGCCCTGAAATCCTTGCTTCAGTGTCAGGTGATTTCACCCCTATATGAATCTAAAAAACAAAGCAAAGGAACAGTGAAAATGAAACCAAATCAAACCCCTAGATTCAGACTACACAACACTATTATCTGTTGAGGGGTTGACAAGGCATGGAAGGGGAGGTTGTCATCTGGAATATTTTGTTGAGTTATTACTACTACATTTTAATAACCATCACCAGAACTGTTCTTTGAATGCTGCTACCATTGTTACTGTTAATAACTGTTATCTTTATTTCAGCACTTAAAATATGCCAGATCCACCCTAAATCCAAGTTAAAATTCAAACATTCAGTGCAAACTTGGGTCCCTTCAGAATGAAAAAAAAAATAGTGGTTGCCAGGAGAGTGAGAGGGGGGGTGGGATAAAAAGAACATAGTATAGTTGAATATACTAAAAACAATTTTATTTAACAATTATCACTGTTTATCTTTAGTTATGTTTTCATTAAAACAATGCCTGTGTTTATTTTAGGGAGGTAACGCTGTTTTACAACACTGTCTGTGACTCAGAAGCACCGGTCTGTTTCCGCACTATGCCCACCACCAAAGGCACCCTGAGTTCTCCCGCACAGTCCACTGACCCTGCCTCCCTTAGCTTCAGCCCACCCCACCTCCAGTAACCTCCGTTGTGTGTTCTCAACCTAGGGTTTTGATTTGGTTTTCTTTTCACTGTTCCACTGCTTTGTTCTTTATTCACATAGGCACTAGTCACCTGGTGTTGAAGCAAGGATTTCAGAGCAGTGCAGCTCTTCTGCATGATACTGCAGCAGTGGATACTGACTTAGTGCATTTGTCCAAACTCACAGACCTGTACAGCTCTAAAGAGTGAACCCTAATATAAATCATGGAGTTTGGTTATTTCTAATGTGCTAGTGTTGTTTTGTCCATTATAGGAGATGCACCACACTAATGCAAGACTCTGAAAATAGGGGAAAACATGGTGGGTACAAGGCACCTGGGAAGAGAGGGTATGTGGGGACTTCAGTACTATCTGCTCAATTTATTTCTGGGCACCTAAAACTGCTCTTACAAACAAAACCTATTGGGGCCTTCCTCGTGGTATAAGGCATTAAGTCGCAGCACTGTGAAGCTGTCTGCAGCCACTGCAGCATAAATTCGATCCCTAGCCAGAAAGTTGACCCACATGGTGCAGCAGACCTCTCCTGTCTCCTGGCTGCTCCTTTCAACAGTGTATTTCAGTATATCACCCCCTCCCCCCACATACACACCTCTGATCTGCACCCCAACTCTTATATGCATAAATAAATAAATCTTTTTTAAACATAAAAACAAAGCCTATAATTATGAGAAAACCAATGTAATCATCATAGTAACAGAATTTTAAGTTGTGATCATCTCACATGGATACATCAAGAAATTTTATAAAGTTCAACACTGTTGATGCAAACTTGTAGCAAATTAGTAGTAGACAAAAGCGTCAATGTGGTAAAGGGCATTCATTAAAAATCTACAGCTGTCATCATACCTAATGGTGAAAGACTGAATACTGTCTGTCTAAAATGGGGAGTAAGGCAAGAAAGGAAATCAGTGAAGTTCGTATCGCAAGGGAGGAAGCATCAGAGTTTTTATTTGTTGACAAAAAGGTAAGGGAGTTGGATAACCTTAAGAAATCACCAAATAAACTACATCAAACTTAAAAGCTTTTGTACAGCGAAAGACAAACTAACCAAAACAAAGCAACACCCCACCAACTGGGAGAAAAATCTTTCCACACAACACTACTGACAAGGGACTTATCACAAAGATCTACAAAGAACTAACCAGACTAAACAAAAACAAACTAAACAACCCAGTCAAAAAATGGGCAGAAGAGCTAAAAAGACATTTCTCCAAAGAGGAATGCAAATGGCCAACAGGCATATGAAAAAATGCTCAACTTCTCTTGTCATCAGAGAAATGTAAATCAAAACCACTATGAGATACCACCTCACACCAGTGAGAATGGCAGATATCAAAAAAATTAGCAGCAACAAATGTTGGTGAGGATGTGGAGAAAAAGGAACTCTACTACACTGCTGGTGGGAATGCAAGCTGGTCCAACCACTATGGGAAGCAGTGTGGAGGTTCCTCAAACTACTAAGAATGGAACTCCCATATGATCCAGCAATCCCACTCCTAGGAATACACTCAAAAGTCACAAAAACACTGATTCAAAAGGACACCTGCACCCCTATGTTTACTGCAGCACTATTTACAATAGGTAAGACCTGGAAACAACCTAAATGCCCCAAAACAGATGACTGGATCAAGAAGATGTGATATATATACATGGTGGAGTACTATTCAGCAATCAAAAAAGATAAACTGAGTCATTCATAAAAATATGGATTGAGCTGGAAAGGATTATTCTCATTGAAATAAGTCAGAAGGCAAAAGGAAAATATCAGATGGTTTCACTCCTAAGTAGAATATAAGAGGACCAAATAAGGGACCAACGAAAAGAATAATAACAATTAAAAAAACACACAACAAAAACAAAAAGACAAGGACAAATCAGAAATACTTTGTGTGTGGGGGGGGGGAATGGGTTGAGGGCAAAAAGAGCACAAGGGACTGAGGGATAGTGCACTGGTGAAATGGTGGTGGGAAATTCATGGAGACCCCAACTGATGTCAAATATATATATATATATAAAGAAAAAGGGGGGGAGTATTGTAGAACCCTAAAAAAAAAGAAATCCCCAAATAAGGTCCTGCAACTTACAAGTGCCATTGTGGCAGAAGAAAAGGTCAAAATATAATTATTTATAGTTGTAATGAATGAATACATTGTATTGCAGTTAGCAGTGGAAGATTAGAAATAAATTTTATTAGCTGGGTATGCTGACTGGTGCCAGAGTTAGAACCAGATACATTCAGGGTATCTCTATTGCTTATTCTGAGCAAAGTAGTGGCTTAGTTGAGATCCCCTTTCAGACAGTTAAGCTAAAAGCAGTTCATAGAATAAACTGGGTTTGGTCAGAGGTAATGCTGAAAATGTCAGATCATAAAATCTGCCAGAAAAGAAGTAATAAGGTCTTGCACTGGAGCAGTGCCATGAGATTGGATGAAAGGAAGGGGAAACTGTCAAAATAATGCAGATATAATGTGTCTAGCTGTTTGAATACTGACAGTATAGCAGAAAGAATCAGACATACTATGGAGTTTGAAACTGCATAAATAAAAATCAAATCAGGCAGCACCAAAGAAGAAAGTGCCTGGCTAGAGCCAAAAAAGGTCAACTTCAAGTAGTTTGAATTAGAAATGATGACAAACCATCTGTCAGAGATGCCTAGCAGTTTGTACAGGTTTGCTATCTCTGCCCCCGAAGGATCAGGGGAAATCTTATGGCAAAGAGATAGGAGATGAAGAAAGGAGTATCTGTTCTGTTGTCAAGAAGAAAAGGACTGAACAGACTAGAAGACATAAATGAATAGGGCTAGTCCCTTGGGTTTCTTCTTCTTCTTTTTTTTTTTTTAAAGATTTGTTTATGCATACAAGCATTGGGGCACAGGCCAGAGGTGTGGGGGGGATGAGAGGATTCACCACAGAGAACGAGGAGCAGAACAGGTAGATCAACGGAAGTACACTGCTGAGGGGAGCAGCGGGCACAGCAGGAGAGGTCTGCTGCACCATGTGGGTCCCCTCCCCGGAGGCAGCAGGGATCGAATTTGTGCTGCAGTGGCTGCGATTTGCTTCAGAGTGCATTGCTTAACCCACTGTGGCACCAGGGAGGCCCGGGTTTCTTCTTAAAAGTTATTTTTTCCAGCAAATGTTGGTGAGGATGTGAAGAAAAAGAAACTCACACACTCCTAGTGGGAATGTAGACTGCTTCAGCCCCCATGAAAACAACATGGAGGTTTCTCAAAATATTAAAAATAGTTCCATCATATGATGCAGCAGTTCCTCCATATCTACGGAAAGAAGTGAAGAACTAACAAGAACTAACATGAAGAACTGTATGCACTTCTCTGTTCATTGCAGATAATCAAGTTATAGAAATGACCCAAGTGCCCAAGGCCAGATGAGTGGAGTAAGATGTAATATATCCAAAGTGGAATATTATGCAGCTGTAAAAATAGTTAAATTCTTGCCACTTGCAGCAACATGGGTGGAACTGGAGGGGATCATGCTACGCAAAACAAGTCAAAAGGAGAAACACAAGTGTCAGATGGTTTCATTCACATACAGAATACAGAGAAACAAAAAGATAGCCAGAACCAAACCAAAAAACAAACCCTAGAAATCTGACTATAAAGTTGAAGCTACTGGACTAGGGTGGGAGGGTGGAGAGCAAAATGTGGATGAGTTCCAGTGGACTGTGCTGGTGGACCACATTGGTGGTGAGTGAGGTGTAGACCACCCATCTGAAGAGGTGCGAGCCTATATCTGTGAATAACAGTGTTGTAAACCAGTGATATTTTGATTTTTAAAAAGTTGGTTTTTTTCTAGTAGAATTTAGGGAAAGGAAGATATTTTGGTTGACTTTTAAAAGTTAAATTGTAATTTTTAAATATAGGACATATAATATAGCATGTGTGATGTTGTATGTTAGACTGGAAAGGGAAATTTGCATGTGTATAAATTGTCCTGTACTATTAGTTAAATTGTCCCTTAAATGTATATGATATGTTTTATATCCCCTCCTTTTGTGTTAAGTTTGTAACTCTTGAGGAGAGTAACATTTGTTTCAGTGTAGACCAAGCCTATACCTTTAATCCTTTCTCCAGTTGGATGTGTATAAGACTGTTTTCCTTAAATAAGTAAACTTTTTTTTAAAATTCATAACAAAAACTTATAGGTAAGAATACTTTGATAATAAAGATGAAAGTTTTAAAACCACATGATGAGGCACAACCTTTAGGTGTTAGCACTTCTTAATTGGCCTCTTACAAAACCTTGATGATTAAAAGAAACTTACCACATAAAATTACAATAAAAATCTGAAGAACTGTTGGAACTTTCTAAACTGTTGAGTTATGGTGGGTAAATACATTGATATAGAAATGGTGGGATATATTTTTTTCTCGTGCTAATAGTCTAAAAGAAAAAAAAATAAGCAAATCTTTGTAAATTTGTAGGGATCAGAAATATATTATTACTCTTTTTACTTTGAAATTCACTCATATGTCAAAATCCATTCCCTTTGCCTCCCCTGTCTATGTAGTTATTACATTTGTGATATATTTTTATTATCTTCTCTAGTTTGCACATGGGATTGAGGAAAGTTTTTAGATAAGTAGATAAAATATAAGGTATTTACCATTTTAAGCTGTTGTAGTTGAGTGAAGCTGTTATTCAATTTCTATTACCCAGTTAGACTTAGTATTAAGACTACAGTCTTCAGAATATAGAGTAAGTAGGAGCGCTATTAAACAATGTCCAAGTGATAAAGCTTTTTATGTAAGTGTACACACAATTTGATAAAGGTGCCATATGAAAGTCACCTATTAAGCTCTAAAACAGCTTAGAGAAAACTATACTTTTTCAAAATAGTTTGGAAAGCTCTAAGGACAAATTTATAGCACTTGACAAATGTATAGTGTGCTTCTTACTTTACATCATGTTATAATTATGTCAGGCAGCTCTGTGATAGCACCTTTTAAATAGGGTCCAGGGACTATTCCTGCAGATTCTATATTGTATCTTCAGCCCTGGTAATTGGAAGCGTAACATTAGACTTAGGGATATAGAGAGGGACAGTGTCTTAGCTGGAACTAACAGGATAACAGAGGAAGGGAGTCAGCTACCAGCGATCTCAGTTCTCTATGAAAAGCTCCTCACAAGTAATACCATGAATTGACTATACTGACACTGTCCTTTAGGGCTGAGCCCTCAGGGACAGCCATCTAGTAAAGGAATCAAAGAAGTAGTTAAGTTGTTCCTCTTTCAGATGCCATTTCAGTATAACCACCAACCCGATGGCCCAAGACTTTATTGGTCTGGACAAAATTCAGTGTAGGACTGCATTATAAGGAGCCAGTTTGAACAGGTACATATTTTTTCTCACCAGTAGAGAAGGGCCTTGGTGGACAGGAGGAAGGGTTCCTGCGGGGTCCACCAGGTAAAATGTGAAGGGGAGCATTCGGTGGGAAAAGGAAGCTAAGTCAGGCCTTTGATTGAGTGGTGACACTGATGGCGAAAACTCACATTCGATCTAGGTCAGCCTCACTGTCATCATTTTGAACAAGTTTAGTTTGGCAGTAACGAGTGACCTAGAACCAGACACCACTTATGCAAAGACATTTTTGGAACAACAATAGAAATGGATGTACCATATGATCCAGTGATTCCACTCCTGGAAAATACCCAGTGGACACAGGAACACTAATTTGAAGGGAAACCTGCACTATGTTTATTGCAACCCTGTTTATAATAGCTAAATCATACAATCTAAAGGTCCTAAAACAGATGAGCAGATCAAGAAGATGCAGTATACATACACAATGGGATACTACTGAATGATCAAAAACAATAAAACATGCCATTTGCAGCAACATGAGTGGACCTGGAAGGGATTCTTTTTTATTATATTTTTCCCTTTAATTTATATATATTTGACATCAATTGTAATCCCCATGTATTCCCCATCCCCATATCACCAGTGCACCATCACCTCAGTCCCCCATGCTCCTGTCTGCCCTCAACCCTCCCTCTCCCCCCTCCCCACCAAGTGTCCCCAATTTGTCCTTGTCTCTTCATTTTTGGTTTTTGTGTCTTTATTGTTATTATTATTGTTGTTGTTCTCATTCCTTTCCTTGATCCTTATTTGGTTCCCTTATATTCCTCCTGGGGAGGAACTGTCTGGTATTTTTCTTTTGCCCTCTGACTTACTTTGCAGAGCATCATCCTGGAAGGGATTATTGGATTATTGGTCTCACTTATAGGGAGAATACGGGAAACATAACAGAAGGTCAGGAAAAAGGTAAAACTCAAGGCAGACCATTGGTCTGAGGCATACAGCAGGGGAAGGGAAAAGAGAGGGGTCAGAGCAGGGCAGGGAAGAGCGCAGGGAATGTGGTGATGGGTCACGGTGCTGTGGTGATGGGAGAACTGCAGGGTCTACACCTGAGGGGAGAAATCAAACTGTACAAAAATGAACCATGACATAAGAAAATTTTTAAATAACTAATATTTTTTTTAAAAGACGTCTTTGTACCAAGATAGTAGAATAAGTCAACAATAACCATAATGATTATTTCAGAGATATCAAATCCTTATTTAGAATTAACATTAGACTTCAAAGTTCAGTGGGAAAAAATAAGCTTTGTGTTTATTTCCTTACTTAGATTCTCTTTATACAGAACATAGTAAGACAGTGGAGGGCCACATTATCAGTAAGATTATAATCATCTAGTTAACAAATTTAGCTTTGGGGGCCTCCCTGGTGGTGCAGCAGGTTGAGCGCTGCACTGTGAAGCATCTGTGGCACAGCAGCGCGAGTTTGATCCCCGGCCAGGGAGGGGACCCACATGGCGCAGCAGACCTCACCCACTGCTCCCCTCAGCAGTGTAATTCAGCGAATCTGCCTATTCTGCTCCCCACTCTGTCTCTGGTGAATCCTCTCAGCTCCTGCAACTCTGGCCTGTACCCCAGCTCTTGTGTGCATAAATAAATAAATCTTAAAAAAAAACAAATTTAGCTTTGTAAGTTCCTAACACATGAAGTGGTAAATAAAAGCTTGGTAAGTTAACATTAAAGGAAGAGTAAAGGGAAACATTTCAGTCAAATAGTAACATCGGCAGGATTAGTTTTAGCATAGACTAGAAGCCTGTCACACACTGGGAAGTTGAGTTTGATGTGTGCACACCTGGAATTTGACAAGAACTGTTACAGGGCAGGGAGAGGGGCACCCCAGAACCCTCAAACCTGCTCTCTCTGAATGGGTTCCGCCATCCACCGCATCAAAACAAACATATAAGGCCTTAAATGGAAAGGAACTTTAATGCAATTTATAAACCATACAAAAAAAGACAAAGAATATAGTTACTCAGTCAAGCATCCAAAGTCACCCATCTCCTTGAGGGTAAAAGTCCAGCCAAATAGGGTTGGCCCAAAGCAAGGCCCTAAAGCCTGCCACACGTCTAAAAGAACTGTCAGTGGAGACCCATAGGAAAGGGCAGAAAGGGTCAGACAAATCCGGGAGGAAAAGAGCAAAATCAAAACCAAGATGAAAGCTGCCATTGTTAACCTCCCCATGGGTCTCTCGCCCACATCTGTTCCAACCAGTCCAAGACCAAGAAGCAAACGCAGTTTCTTCACATGTCCCTCTGCTCCACGTGCCTCTTCCAGGTCTCCTTGCTGCTCTCCATCCTGCTTCCTTCTTCCTCCCTCCCTTCTGTGTTCCTCTCTTCTGTTCTCCCATCTCCTCTCCAGCATCTTATCCTTGCTCAGCTCCACACTACTTAGGGCGGGACCAAATCCTGGAACTTCCCCTTTTTCTGGGGACTACCCTGTTATAGAACCATTTGTCTCTTTTTCTCCAGTTCTTAGCCCAGTTTCAGTTCTTAAGACCCAGTTAAATACAGGATGGAATTTGCCACTTCCTAGTGATGTGATGACTCAGCTTTAAATATTAGTTCTCCACGACGAGATGAGCTGTGTCTGAACAGGACAGCTTTGTGTGAACTCTGACACAGAGCGTGTTTCCCGGAATGATCTGCATGGTCATCTCAGCTGATGCATTCCTGTGTCCATTTGAATTTACACGTAGCTGACCAATCTGTGGTGTGGTTGTTGGGCACAGCTCCTGTTCACCAGCCAGGTATGTAAGGTCTCATTTCTGTGATTTCTGGGTTGTGTGGATAAGCGGAAAAATCTCATCTGATTTCTTCTCAGGCTGCCTCTAGGTAAGTTCTTCTTTGAAGCTCCTAGATCATGACCCAATCTCTGAGAAGCAGTTGATAAAAGAAATCTGATTGTCTTTGAAGCTTCTTAGCACACCATTATTTTTCTTCTTTGTATTTTACAACTTCCCCAAAATGACCCACAAGATAACATACTTATTTCCCATTGACCTTTGTGGGTACCTTGATCTTAGCCTTCAGAATAGGTCATTGGATGTAACTCAGGAATTATCTGATGGAAGAGGTGCTCAGGGCAAGGAATGGGGAAAGGACTGGCAGCTTTCGTGCTCCCTGGGAGAATGCCGCTCTCCCCAAGTCTCCATGCATTCACCAGCCTGGGAGCTCAAGATGGGTTCTTTTGAACAAACATGGGGACACCTGCTTTATGCCTCCTCATTAGTATTTTTTAAAATTTAAATAACTTAAGATTTTATTTATGCATATAAGAATGGGGCGTAGGCCATGGGGTACAGGTGCTGAGAAGGAGTCCCCGGAGACAGAGTGGTGAGCAGAACAGGCAGATCTACTGAAATACACTGCTGAGCGGAGAAGCAGGTGGGACAGGAGAGGTCCGCTACGCCAGGTGGGTCTCCTCCCTGGCCGGCGGCAGGGACCGAACTCGTGCTGCAGTGGCTACGGTTTGCTTTATAATGTGGTGCTTAACCCATTGTGCCACCAGAGTGGCCCCCTTAAATAACTTTATTTTTAAAAACAAGTTTTTTGGTCATAATTTTCAGAATTGAGATGTGTTTTTTTGCTATGTGAGTCCAAGATTTTTTTACATAGAGGTATTGCAGTAGAAGTAAAGGGGAAATTGCTTATTCATTTAGCCACCTTCTCTTAAATTTTAGATTTTTGGCAGGAGGTGGTGCAGAGGCAGAAGACACAGGTGTGTGAAGAATCATCATCTGCTTCTGCCTTTGTGCACACTCTGTGAATGGACAGCAGGGAGTTGCCCTGACTTTGTGTAATTTTTCCTTCAGGTACCCATTTCCTGTTTCCAGATGGCCCCAGAGTATGTGGCAGCTTCTAGCACCCTTTGCTTTTCATGTTTTGGCACAAGAATCTTACCATTCTCAGGCGCCCGACTGAATCAATGCGGAGAAAAACAAATGAACTCTTTCTCTGTTTCCCTCTTCCTCCTTCCCTTGGCACTCACTGACAGTAGGCTTGTGCCCCAGTGAGCACTGCAGTGCTGGTGTGTCTGAACGCAGCTCATTCAGTGCGCAGATCTCAGGACTAAGGAGCTCTGTGCAGGACAGGAATGGAAACAATTGTTTTTTTCTTTCTCACAAAGTCCCAGGTCTCTTGGGAAGTGGATATTCTGGTTAGCATGTACTTGAAAGGAAGTTGAGTATTAAACAAAAAATGTAGGTATTTTATACAAGGTTTGGAGTCTGGCATGAATGGGTAGGTTATGAAGAATCATTTAGGATTTTTGTATTAAAAAGCAAAATGGTTAGAACCATACTTGTGAGAAGTGAGCCTGATTGCAGAGCTACAGGCAGAGGACATGGGGCGGGTAGCCTCCGATTCCTCTTATCATAACGTCGTAATCGCTTTATGCCAGGTCACGCACCTGAGATGTTAAGGGCGGTGAGACACCAAGCCTTGTTGTTCTAACGTGTTGCTTAGACACTGCATGCTTCGGGCTGAACCCATAGTCTGCATTTGAGGACATCCAACTTATTATCTTTAAAAAAAAAAAGATTATTATTTATGCGTGCAAGCACTGGGGTGCAGGCCAGAGGTGTGGGGGTGAGAGGATTCAACAGAGTGGAGAGTAGAACAGGTGGATCTACTGAAATACACTGCTGAGGGGAGGGTCGGGGACACAGGAGAGGTCTGCTGTGCCATGTGGGTCCCCTCCCTGGCCAAGGAGCAAACTCGTGCTGCAGTGGCTGCAGATGCTTCATAGTGCTGTGCCTTAACCCCTTATACCATGAGGGAGGACCGTTATTACCATTTGAATGTGCTTTGAGCAGCTTTTGGGTGGTTAGTCTTTGATGCGATGTCATCCAAACACGAAAGAACCAGAAATACCACAGGTTGCGCACTTATTATGCTCCGACATCTGGCCCCAGTCACCAGTGAAGCGGGTTTTGAAACAGGACCATAAAGGGTGAAAGACGAAGGGGTGATGTATTGGAGAGAGCGGGAATGCAGCACTCATGCTCCTGTTTGCCAGGTGAAGTGGAAGCTCTGTGCCCTGTTGTAATGTGGAGCTGAGATTGGGAGGCCTACTTCCTGTCTTCAAATTTGTTGACATACTGCATGGTTTTCAGGGCCCTTTCATTATGGTGGCTTTTCCCACAGGACTGCGAATATTCACACCCTTCCCTTAGATCCCTGTTCAAAGGGTGACTGAGGCTAGGTCTTTTTTTCCTTTAACATCTCTCCTATTTGTTTCTTCCTAGAGTCCTTGGTATCCTTGTAAAAGTTAAAAGTGTCAGCAACTCAAACTAGATGAACCATAAAATTGACCTATTAGAAAGACTCTGGGATGTCTCAAAGAACAAGGACCAGAGGCGGCCAGGGTTCAGATACAGCCATTCCCCCTCCTCCCACTCCTGTGTGTCCTCCTGTGTCCCTTCACTCCTCTCTCTCGCTGCAGACCAGCTGCATCTGTGTCACTTGTCAGCATGATTAGAAACATGAGCTCAACATGTCCTAGATTTTATGCTGTCATTAGAGAAAGTCATCTCAGTCATTATGGTCATTAGGGAAAGACTGGGTTGACTGACCCCCAAATCCAAAACTCCCAAGTCAGATACTCACTCTGAGGCCAGTTGTCTGTGGCCAAGAGGTCATGGAGCAGTGCAGGTCCAGCTGGAGTCCCTGCTTACCTGTGCCCTGCCTTCCCGCTAAGCGGTTGTCTAGATACACATCCCCTACGCACGTACACACTTCGTATAAAAACATGGCTGGAGACACAGACGCTGAACAGCTGGAATGGATTAGTACAGTTCTTCAGAAGAAAAAAGTTACATAACTGCTCACTCTAGCTCCTCTCCACGTCCACTGAATCTTGTTATTAGAAACTTTTATCATCATATGATGGCTTGGCAGTTTACCTCTCTGTCTCTTCCTTGTCACTTCCCGGGTTTGTGTGGGTGTAGCGGCAGGAAAGGGGTGGCACAGGAGCAAGGTTCGGGATGGTTCTGGGCAGACGGGTCAAGGAAGGAGAGTCTTGCAGCCCTTGGTGGCTTTTCATACTTTATTTAGTAGAGGTGGCCAGGTACATGGCAGGCATGGGTGCCAGGGGGCCGGGAGGCTGGCAGGTCTCCCAGCCCCCGGCGCATCTCCCCCTCTCGGCTGCTTTCTTCTCTCTCTGCTGCTGCTGCTGTCGGTTCTCTTGGTTCTGTTGGTCGGGCGGTCGGTCCTCACAGTTCTGTCGTCCTCATGACACTGCCCCTTTATGCCTGTGTCCAACTCAGGTGCGCCCACTTGCGCATGCCCACCCTGGAATGCTCACAGCACCGCAGGTGTCCATCATCACAGTGATGGGAGGGTGGAAATACCTGATCATTCTCAGACCCTACAGTGGGGATCCACCTTCCACATTGCTGCTACAGTGAACTTTCCAGAGTGGACATGGGAGCCCATCCCTGGCTGACAAGTCCAACCCCAGGCTCCCTGTAAATGCACATCAAGTCGTACATGATCTCTCCTCAGCTTGCTTTTTCTCGCTTCCTTCCCCTGCCTGCTGCTCTTTGCATATTCCTCATTCATGCCCCACACCTGGTCTCTGTGGTCTGCCAGCCTTACCCTGTACCTGGAAAATCTTTCCTACTTGAATATTCAGCAATTACCTTTCCGAATACAGCCCTGCGTCCTCGAGAGATCTTTTCCGAGCCTCCCCTCCCCCCCACCTTCCCACCCATTTTTTAATTTTTGCTGAACCCTTTACTAACTTGTACATATCACACTGCTTCCTGTTTTTGATTACTTCCCTCTAATAGATGGCGAGATCTTTGCAGTTGGCCGGGAGAGGGCTCCTGTCTGTTCTGACTAGCTCCCAATGATAACTCCTCAGTAAATGCTTATAAAATTAACGTGAAGATGAAATCCCTCTTTGAAGAGGTAGCTCTCCACCGGCCCTGAGGAATTCCAGCTGCATGAAGCCCTAGCATAGTGGTTTCCTCCAGCGGATTTTGAATTCTCTGAGATGGGGGACAATGTGCTTATGCCGTGGACTGGCTTTGAAGTCTTCACAGTCAGACAGTGTGGATGGTTATTCAAGCCACTGCTTTGTATGCATTCTGGACACATTACAAAAGACAGCAGGTTCTTGACAGCTTTAATGGGAAGGAGCAGCCGTGGACAGTAAGGTGACCATTCTGGCACTCTGTTGGTGCCCACGAGCAGATATAGTCAAACAGGCTGGAGCAGATGCGGGCAGAGCTGCTCTGCAATAAATAGCGATGAAGCGGGGTCTGGCGATCACACAGACCTTCGGGTGTTGGGCTTTCCTTTCATTTTCAACCCAGCTTCTCCTACATCAATGAAGTTCACTTTTTTTCAATGACTCTTCACATCTCTGATAGTAAGAGGAAAAAAAAGATGAAAGAGAAAAGAGTTGAAACTTGACATTAAAAGGAAAGTTTAGACCTGACATGAAATACAGTACTTCGGGGGCCTCCCTGGTGGCGCAGTGGGTTAAGCAACGCACCATGAAGCAAACCGCAGCCACTGCAGCACGAGTTCGATCCCTGCCGCTGGCCAGGGAAGAGACCCACATGGCGTAATGGACCTCTCCTGCCTTACCCACTGCTCCCCTCAGCAGTGTGTTTCAGTCAGTCTGCCTGTTCTGCTCCCCACTCTTGTCTGGTGAACCCTCTCACTGCCCTGGACTCTGGCCTGTACCCCAGCTCTTGTATGCATAAATAAATCTTTAAAAAGAAATATTGTACTTCAGTTGTTTGTGATTGGACTGTGTTCTCGTCACACAGTGTGGTGAAATGTGAACAAATGTAGCACGTGTGTTTCATATTGTAGTCTTAAAACTGACGGCATGGAAACCGCAAAACAGGACATTGGCAAACCAGGATTTCTAAAATCGGAGAAGTAGGAGTTTATGGAAAGGTGTGGGGCTCAGTCTTCAGAGTACGTAGTGAGAGCAGAGGCACATGCCTTTGTGCAGAGGAAAGCAAGTTCACAGAGGGTGGACTCCTCCAAGGGAAAGCCCCTCTGACTCTGTGAGTGGGAATTAGGAAATAGTTTGTTTTGCACCGATCATTTTGACAGAACCCAGCGATCTCCAGTAACTTCCGTTCATGATCACCTGGGCCCTTTTTTGCCTTTTGCTATTTCTCTCTTTCATACTAAGTGATGGAGGATAAGAATAGCAAAGCTGGAAAGGAGGCACCGCAAGACCAGAAACCTGGCTCACATGATGCCAGGAGCTGGAGGTGGGGTAGAGAGATTAATATAGTCATCAGTCCTGTCACAGGAACTAAGAATACTAGATGCCAAGGCACAGACCCAAGCAAAGAGTCAGATGCTATTAGTGTCATACAGTGGAGACCAGAGGTAGAGAAATGGAGATTGTGGGCCATTGTCACTTCTCAGGGCCCTTTCAAATTCTACACGGTTATCCAAAATCAACAGCAAACAGGCCTCTCCACAAAGGAGTGAGCCCCTCTCGGAGAGAAGACTATGTCAGTGCGATCTCTGTGCTGGCAGGGGGCAGCCGTCCTACTGCCCACCTGTGCCCCCGCAGGTGCTTCTTTTCGCCAACCCTCTCCTCTGCAGGGAGCAGCCTCCTGTCCATGGTGATCTGTGACCTGGCTGGGCTTCTCTGCACTGACCTCCCTCAGAGGCAGAGGCAGCTTCCTCAGGGCCGCCCGCCTGTGACCTTGCAGGCCTCCCTCAGCAAACCTGTCCCTTTCTGCCTGCTTGTGTCTATGCAAGTGTCCTTTATTCCTCTCTCCCTTTTATAATAAGCCTACCCTCTTGGATGCAGCTATCACCTGTGTCACAGAGAAACTCACCTGGGAAACTCGCTGCTGGTGATGAAAGGGGGGCTCTGGTGAAACCTTTCCCAGCATGAACCCAAGAACCCCACTCTCCAAACCCAACATCTCCAAAAACGACTTCACTGAGCACTTGTTTACTGTGTTTATACCTGTAGGAGATAAAAAAATTAGCACTGTCCCTGACCTATGAAATCACCCAGCTTGGTAAGAAAATATCAAAACACTTAGGGTGTTCCTGCTGAATAATAAACATTCTGTAAGTGTTAGCTACACTTACTACTAACTTACATGCTGTTAACTGGAGACAGAAGCCCATGTACATACTGTTAACACTGATCACAGTAGCTGCCTTATACTGAGTTGCTACCATGTGCCAAGCATTGTATTAGTAGGCAACTTTGCGTCAGCGCCCACAGTCCTAACTTAATGTAATATATGCAGTTGTTTAGGGTGTGTATTAAGAAAGGTGACTCTGTTGGGCCTCCCTGGTGGCACAAGGGGTTGAGCGCCGCACTGTGGGGCTTCCGCAGCCGCTGCAGCGCGAGTTCAATCCCCGGCCAGGGAGCGGACCCACATGGCACAGCAGACCTCTCCTGCCTTATCCACTGCTCCCCTCAGCAGTATATTTCAGTCAGTCTGCCTGTTCTGCTCCACATTCTGTCTATGGTGAATCCTCTCATCCCCCCACACCTCTAGCCTGCACCCCAACTCTTGAATGCATAAATAAATCTGTAAAAAAAGGGAGAGAGAGGTGACTCTTGTAACTAAGATGGCACCGAGGAGGGAATAAATCCTTTATAGACAGGAAATCTAAGAAGTGTTAGAGGAGGCAGCTTTTGGGCAGGTCTTGAAGAGTGCAGAACTGTATCTCCCTGAGCAGAGAGGGGAGGGGAGGCCAGGACTGCAGGAAGGAGGATTCCCTTATATCCCTGCACTCTCTTCTTTCCCCTAAATTTCCCACTGTGCTTCTTCATACAGCCATAGGATTCCTGGTCATGGAGGAAGTTCTCAGAATATGGAGGTGGCTGCCTCTTGATGTCCTATACAGATGGAAATGGAAACTTGCTCCTGTCTTTTAAAGAAACAAGTAGAAAGCCAAGATGCAAATGTTTGTCTGTAGGGTGACCCCACCCTTGTTACTTCACAGTTGAGGGACACTTTGATATCTTTTGTGCCACAGTGCTGCTGAAGGAGTAACACTCACCAGTATGTTCTATTTTAAGCAGCTACCATACATGGAAGCACATAAGATCATTGAATTAAGGACCTCCCTGGTGGTGCAAAGGGTTGAGCACCTCACTGTGGGGCTTTCATAGCCACTGCAGCACGAGTTCAGTCCCTGGCCAGGGAGGGGACCCACATGGCTCAGCAGACCCCTCCTGCCTCGAGTGCTGCTCCCCTCAGCAGTGTATATCAATTGATCTGCCTGTTCTGCTCCCCGCTCTGTCTCTGGTGATTTCTCTCATCCCCCCCACCCCCATGACTCTGACCTGTACCCCAGCTCTTGTATGCATAAACAAAATCTTTTTAAAAATCATTTAATTAAAAGGTAATTTATCAAGAAGTTGCTTTAGACAGTCAATTGGAATATTTTTGTTTAATGGGGTTATGAGCAATAAAATCATAAAGAAATCCTAAGTTGTGTGGTGGGGGATAGGGAATGGGATAAGGGCAGAAAGAGCACAAGGGACTGAGGTGATGGTGCACAGGTGAAATGGCGGTGGGAAATGGGGACCACAATTGATGTCAAATATATATAATAGAGGGGAAAATAAGAAATAATAGAGGGGGAAAAAAGAAATCTTAAGTTTTGTCCTCTTAAGACTTAATATAGCAGAACAAAGGGAATTTCTTTCCCCACCCCACCCCCAATCTTATCATACAGGTATGAAATTCAAAATAGTAAGTATCCTTAAGAAAGTTTTTCTAAAGGAGTGATATTTTCAATAACCTTGAAAAGTCTTAGGAAAAAGAAACTGAAAGATAAGTGGTTTTAGACTCACTTCCCCCAAAAATCTGGTATGTTCAGAAATATTTCTTCACATAAAATTGAATTTTTTTGACATGAGTATTGGGTTAATCTTCCAGGAGATGGGGTACAAGAGTTAGTATTTTTGGAAAAAATGTGCATTTTCCAACCCCAAGAATAATCTTTTTTTTTTTTTTTGCTTTGTCTTTTTAACTAGATGACAAGAATCTATTAATAGAAAAATGCCTAGATATATAAAGTCCCTTTCATACCTAAAGCTGAGAGGGATGGCAAGTAAGTAATAGTTGATTGCTTACTAGATTAAACATTTTATGAGGCCTATATATTAGTGAAAGCATATAACTAAGGGAAGATGAATGAAAAGATATTGAAATATAATCAAAAGTATTCTCTTATTTAGTTTTTATGGATGAGGAACATAACTACAGGTCAGATTTCTTAGAATACAGATGTTTTCTGTTTTTTTTCCAAGGGGCCTAGAACATACTTTCCATCATTTTCAAAAAATGTAAATTGAATTTTGCAGAAATGCCAGCAGAGATCTGACTTTTAGATCAGAGTGGGTTTGCCCTACATTGCATCTTACTCTTTATCCCAAAACTCACTCAACACATTTGCCTATTAAAAAACATCTTGTGGTAACTTTACTAGATGTTTAGTGGTTCATAAAGATGCAAAGCTAACATTTTTAGAGAATGATGGAGGTGGAGCAGATGTGCATAGCAAGCTGCAAGGAATTAAATATTAGTATGAGTTGCAACTAAGAGGAAGGAGTGGGATTCTGAGACAGTGGGGTCACATTTTATTAAAAACAATGAAGACGATGGCTTTCTGATTTTAAAAACAACTGGAGGGGTTTCCCTGGTGGTGCACAGCACTGTGAAGCATCTGTAGCACTGTGAAGCATTTGCAGCACAGTAGCGCAAGTTCGATCCCCGGCCAGGGAGGGGACCCACATGGTGCAGCAGACCTCTCCTGCCTCGCCTGCTGCTCCCCTCAGCAGTGTATATCAGTCCATCTGCCTGTTCTGCTTCTCACTCTGTCTCTGGTGAATCCTCTCACATCCTGCAACTCCAGCTCTTGTATGCATAAATAAATCTTTAAAAAATATAAAAACAACTGGAAAATATCTGTACTTTTGTTGTAGGTTTTTGGAAGGTATGGGTGTCTTTACAGAAAATGTTCACAATTTTAATGGACATTGATGAATATTGAAGTTTATACTTACTTTCCGTATTTGATGTGTTTTTTACTTAGCTGTATTTGGAAGTCCTTCGTCTCACCTACTCCAATTAATCCATTTGTGACTTCATGATGAATAGATTAAACAAGCATTTAGGAATACCAATTAAACAAGTCAGAGGTCTTAAATTATCTGTGTCTGTAATAGAATGTGTTTGTTGTCTTTGATAAAAGAAAATTTTCTTTTACTTGGTGTGGTCAGTTTCCAAGGAATAACTCTCAAGAAAAATGTTTTCTTATCTTTTGAAATGTGAGTCCAGTGTGTTGTGTATTGGAAAATCTAAACCTTTGTAAATCGTGTATTCTTTTGTTACAAACCTTTTGTGATTGAATTATAGTAAAAAAAGAATTTTGGATCATGGAAACAAAATTGATTGTAAATAGTTCATTTGCAGAAATATGAGAAGATTGCAAGGGAAATGATTGGGCTACCTAGGTCAAAGGAATTACTTAAAATGTCTTTAGAACTGTTTTAGCAACTGTCGTAGTAAATATTTACTTTATTAACAGTCATGCAAATAAGTGCTACAAATTCTGCACAATGTGGTCATTTTCGTTTATCCACCTGAGCCGTGGACTGAAAATATGAAGGGAGCCTTGGTGGCCATTGAAGGAACTAAGTCACCTAAAATATGTATCTGAAAATAACGGGACATTTAGAAATCCATCTTGCACCTTGAACTCCTTATTCCTAACAGTTCTCTCATCCTTTCCTTGTCTGCATTCCAGCTCCTTCTCTGGTATTATGTCTGTATACTGAACGCGTTAGTTATATAAAGAGTCTGCTCTGAGGTGCTGACCCAAGCATGCTGAGATACTGGATACATAGTCCCTGTCCCCCAGTAACCATTTAGGTGGCAGTAAGACCCGCATAGAAGAACTAAGGCATAAATAGGACCAAATATGAACTAGTGCCGTGGGAGTTCCAGGGTAGCATAGAATTCAAAGATGAGAGGATCACTTGTAATGTACATTGAAGAAAAGATCTATAGCAAGAATTTCTTTTTTTTTTTTAAAGATTTTATTTATTTATGCATACAAGCACTGGGGTACAGGTCAGAGGTTTGGTGGGGGGTGAGAGGATCCACCAGAGACAGTGGGGAGCAGAATAGGCAGACTGACTGAAACACACTGCTGAGGGGAACAGCGGGCAAGGCAGGAGAGGTCTGCTGCGCCATGTGGGTCCCCTCCCTGGCCGGCAGCAGGGATCGAACTTTGTGCTGCAGTGGCTGCGGTCTGCTTCATAGTGCGTTGCTTAACATGCTCGCCACCAGGGAGGCCCTATAGCAAGAATTTCTACATTGAATTGCTTGGAGTTTTAGAGAAAGCCCTGACTGGTAAAATAATAACATATTCTACTGCTGTTTTGCAAGCTGAGCATTCTAAAGTGTCATGATCAAAGGCTGTACAATTCAAGGCGTAATTCAGATTAAGGGGAAGGCTGGTCCCGGGCAAGCAAAGCACAATAGTATCTACTGGTACTGCCAGGTTCTTTTCTCCTCCACAGGGTTTTAACATTTGTCTGAATTTTAGGGGGGCAGATGCTTAAAATGAGAATATTTTGTTTTCCTTTTTTTATGAACAAAACCAACTTTAAGCTCTTAAAATTTGCTTGTTAGAAATGGAAGTTGGCATAGAGTTTGGAAAGATTGCTACTGAGAAAGTCTCAAAATTAGGGATGGATTTTTTTTTTCATTTCAAGTAGCATTGTTGTGCATATAAATGTCTAGCTTTCTAACTTTGTATATAAAATAGCAAACGTAAAAATAAGCTTTTGGTGGATGTAAAAATTAATGTATAGGATATAAATGAGCATTTCACTGTGTATATAGCAACTACTAAGGGAAATTCATTGAGACTCTAGAGGAAAACAATAAAGATGCTTAGAAATTGAAAAATAGCCTCTATTGGCAGTTTAAAATAACAAAGGAAAAGAAAATGTCCTGGGAATGAGCATTAAGCATTGTTGGATACAATTAAAGGGAGGTTGTGGAATCTCCTTTTCTGGAAATGTTTGAAAACAAGACAGATCTTCATCTCTTAGGAGAAGCGTTGAAGTTCAGTCTTGCCTCGAGGCAGGAAGAATAACTGGATTACGCCTGTGTGGTCTCTCGAGTTGCTGGTAGAGCCCTTGAGTGCAATAAATATTCCACACTCTGTTGGCTGAAACTATTATTTCATAGCTTTCCATCTGAACCTCCATCAATGTAAGACCAGAGTGAATGTTTACGTAAGTAGCAAAATTGAATTTGGGTTTGAGATTGACGATGTAAGGTGTGTGCATTGTATATTCCTGAATCAGTTTTTAAATGTATATTATAATATACATTTAAATAATATAGAATTAAATGTATATTATACTGAAACTATTCAGAGCATAATTGAGTCTTTTGATAATGTAGAAAGTACTTGCTTTCTTGCAAGGTTTTGATGCCAATACCATTAATCATTCAATAAATAAAGGAACGACTATGAGCACCGTAGGACACAAATATGAATTATGTGTGGCATGGATCCTCCTTTCAAAGAACTTAGTCTATCATGGAGTTTAAACATATGACAGATCATTTACATGAGAAATGAAAGTAGAATAATTAGGATAGTTGCCACAAAAAGACCAAAACAATTTAGTGAGATTTCAGAGAAGAGAAAGCTAATTTCTTTGGATTTAACTAAGGAATGCTTCCTGGAAGATAGAGTGTGTGTGTGTGTGTGTGTGTGTGTGTGTGTGTGTGTGTGTCTGGGCCTTAAGGAGTATGAAACTTTTTCAAGGGATGGAAATGAACAGAACAAGGACAGAGGTGGAATTACACTTAGTAATTCCAAAGTATGAATGGACAAGTTCAGCTGAAGCTAAGGAAGTAGAGAACATAGGCTGGAAACAGATGCCAAGTCAGAAAGTTTAGGTTCTGTTTGCTCAGTGCTTAAGATCTTTTGGAAGTGATTAAGCATTAAATGGTCCTTGTCTATGGGAAGTTTGTAATTTGCTACTTGGAATGCAAGAGGAAAAAAAGCTATTACGAACTTAGGGAAGTCATCTGGACCCCAGTTTGCTAAGGGATAGGATACTGACAAACAGTAAACGAGGCATGTTAGTAGCTATTACTCAAGCGAGGACCTCCTCACCAAATTAATTGAAGACAGAAATAGGTTAAACAATTAAATGGTTTCTTTGCTGGAGGACTTTTCAGAGCCTCTGACATCGAGAATTGCATTAAATTCCTCCAACAGGGCAAAATTTGCACTATTTCCACCATGATTTCATTTTTTCATGGACCATCATAAAACTACTGTTCCTTGGCATATATGTTGGGGGAACATTGCTCTACCCACTTGAGAGCAATGGCCAGACATGAGCAGTAATCATATGCATGGAAAACAATGATTAAATGACAGTCCCTGTGGAGGAAGCTTCAACTATTCCTGGTACATAATAGGCATTCAGTAGCTGTCCAGAAAATTAATGCGTTCAAGAGTGAATTCTTGATTTATTAACTGTGGTCAACCCAAGGTTACATGCTAAACCAGGGATGGAGTCGAAAATGGAAATGGGGGGAATTTAGAATTTTAGTTATGCTAGAAATAATGGCATCATGGAAAGTTAGAAGAGGTTTAAATCAACACTGATCACATTAGTATTACTTGAAAAGCCACGAGACTCCAGCCAGGAGGTATCTTTGATGCTGAAACGTTGGACCTGGGAGAGAAGTTATTTTTTTTTCCCTCAGCAAATGTATCAAAAATTGGTTAAGATGTCTGGTTGTTTGATGATAGATAAATAGCAATTTCCATATAGAACTTATTCTAAGAGAGAGAGATAAGCATCAATTTAATGTACAAGAAACTTAAATCACCAAACCTAGAGTGGGCTTTTATTTTAATCAGACAGTAGCATCATCCTCATCTTCATCGGTGATTTATTTTTCTATATGATTTACTCATAGAAATTAATTTTAAGTTTAATATGTTGTTCTTTCATTCAGGTATTTGCCTTTGATTATTGCTTTTGGTCCATGGATGAATCTAACACTACAAAATATGCTGGTAAGTTGGTTCTCTCTCTGCGTTTGATGGTTGGGCTTCTGGCTTCTTCTTCCAGTAGGTCTGTTTCCTTTAATTATTCTGGAGTTCTGTTTTTCCCATAAAATTCACACTCATTCTTTCCAATTCTGGCATGTGGGTTTTGAAGTCAATAAGATTTCATTTCAGGATGTGGCTCTGCCACTTCACTTGGTGAGAAGCCATGGATCATTGTTTTTGTTTTTGAGACTTCATTAGGCTTTAGGTTCTTCACCTGTGTGGAGGGGGAGGGTCAGGTCTTCAGAGCTGTATCTTCAAGCCCAGAGATAATGAGCAACCACTGCAAGCCACAAATGGCAGCGGTTGTGATCATCCCATGAACAAGGGGTCATTGGCCACGCCTGTCCTTGTCACTCACTTTCAGGGGATGTGCAGGTGTTTATAGAAGCAAAACACAGGTGCTGCTTGTTTCCAGAACTCATTCGAAGCCGTCAGTGGTGACAGGAGCTCCAGCTACACATTCCTGAAGGGAGCATTGCCTTCTAGCCCCCCATTTTGCTAGTTCCTTTCTTGAGTCATTTTATTCCTGTTCCACCAAACCCAAATGACTGCTGATTTATTATCTGTGACCATAGGTGAATCTTAGCCCTTCCTTGAGTTAATCCCCATCACGTAAGCCCCAGAGAGAAGCTTTGTTTTATCGGAGGTAGTCTTTGATTCCTACTCTTCTGAATCTGTCCACATTTTCTTAAATATTTTTTTTGAAAGTTTTCTCCTTAATTCTACCGTTAAGGCCATCAGTTGAATGACTTTCCTACTTAAAGAAAAGTAATGAGCGGAAAACAGAGAAGATATAGGTCTTAAAAGAGTAGAAGGCAGAAGAAAGTTACTTGTTTGCATAAATTTTGTTTATTGACTGCCTTTACCTTGTAAAGTAAACGTGGTGAAAATTATTTAATATTATCGGTTTTTCCAAAAGTCAACAATCTTGAACTAGGGAAATTCCTTCAGTTCCTCACATGAGTAAATTATGCCATTCTTTCCAAATATCATTCCTGCAACTGCAGTAATAAATTTCATTAAAGTGAATGGCCTTAGTGTTCTTTTTTTTTTTTGAAGTTTATTGGTTTTTTTTTTTTTAAAGATTTATTTATTTATGCATACAAGCACTGGGGTACAGGCCAGAAGTGTGGGGGGGTGAGAGGATTCACCACAGAGAGCGGGA
>JAGFMF010011860.1:1206816-1218963 GCA_019455555.1 Galemys pyrenaicus
CCCCTCCCTGGCCGGCAGCAGGGATCGAACTCGTGCTGCAGTGGCTGCGGCCTGCTTCATAGTGCGCTGCTTAACCCACTGCGCCACCGGGGAGGCCCGCCTTAGTGTTCTTAATGGTGGTTGTGATTAGTCCTTTTATCAGCCCTTCAGGATTTTAGAGAATAAACTGTACAGAATCTGTAGCAGTCTGTTAGTACTGTGTGTGTTTGCGAGCTAGGTTTCTGCTTTTTTATTTAAATAAACAACAAAAGTAAAACATTTCCAATCATGACAGTAATATATCAGTACAAAGGCTGTGGTTACACAAAGCCCAATCTTTGTTCAATTGATGTTATTCAGATACAGCCAGGTATGTCTTCTGAACATAGGACTTTCTCCTTGTAACTCTCAAATGCTTTCCGGTAACCCTCATCATTTATAGATAAAATCTACACTCCTTGCACTACATTTAATGTTCTTTATTCTATAGCCCCAGTGTCCCCTCCCCACCTCCTGCTTCATCACGCCTCAACACCCATTCTCTGTCCTAACCCACTGCTGTTTGTTTCTGGTTTACAACTCATAAGGCCAGAAAGGCTCAGCTTAGTTCCTTCAGTACTCATGAAGCCTCGATTGCGCATGGCCTCAGAAGCCCCTGAGAGGTTAAAAATTAAGTTGGAAAGTAAAAGAATGCTTTATAAAAAGAATACAACAGTGTACATTTAGAGATAATTTTAGTTAACATCTAAATTTTACAAATTTTAAGCGAAGCTAAAGAAAATCCATGGAGTCAAAATCTGGAAAGACTGAACTTGTCTGGGAAGGCGTCATAGAGGAGGTGGGACTGAAATCGGGCATGGAGGTGTAGCTTGGCCTAAGCCAAAGGGGGAGTAGACCAGACGGGAGAGAGCACCATGGCATCGAGGAAACAAATGGACTTGGAGCCAAGCAAGTGGGTTTGAGTTTCAAGACCTTGCTTAGGTTCTTTCAATGTCCTTACTCTGAACTACTGTTTCTTTTCTGGGAATCATGGAGGTGGAAACTTCTACCGCACATGTCATAAGTAAGGGTTAAATAGGCTTTGGGATGTGCTGATTCATGAATTCATGGAGGTGCCCCCAAATGCGCCTTCATTTGTTTTTGCCCTGGGAAGATGCAGAAATGGAACTGAGTATGGGATGTAGCAGTGGTCTTGGGGGCACCTGGGGGTGGGGGCAGACAGATTCTTTGAAGCTAGATAATAGGAAAATCTAAAAGCTGGACTAGAGGTTTCCACCACTATGGTGAAAAAACAAAACAAAACAGACTTTTGGAGTGATATGGCCAAAATGATGCATAAGGAAGATTGCTTTTCTTTTCCAGAGCCTCTCGAACCAGGTACTGCCTTCTACAGTCTGTCACTCGTGTGTCTCATGTGTCTGGGTAGATGACACTCTTGTTGTTTTTTTAACCATAAATACTTTATTAAGTACAGGTGACAAAATTTTAAATTGGAGCTCAAAATTTCTGTGGCTTTTCATTGTCAATAATATATTCAGAAATGTTCAAAAAGATAAAAATGATGCTGAAGAACTTACAAAACTGTCATTTCCAGGATCTAACACCTCATTTTAGTTAGCCCTATGACAGGATTCTTCCTGCTCACGTCTATTTCATGTCTATGTCTATTTCAAAATTCGGGAGAAAATTCTCTTATTCTTTAGATATGCTCATTTTTATACCAATAGTGTAGCAACAATTAAAAATTTTGCTTGCTGGTCTCTCAGTTGTGTTTGTACTTATTGTAAATGACCTGCCTAATAAATACATAAGTCGATTAGCTGGTTTTCATACTAATTTGGTTTCTTTTCATTTAAAAATTGCGATTCTTTCTTCCTTGAGAATAGAGACATTAAGATAGAGGCATTCATTCTCTGATGGGAAATAAAGGAAATGGGGAAGGGGAAAGCACATATTTCCTGAAATCGACCTATTTGTCAGGCTCAATGAATGATGGCATCATTGATGCAGAGTAAGAGCTCTCAAGACAACCCTCAAAAGTTGGGAGCCAAAGAGAATGAGAGAGATTGTGTGCGAGACAGCAGAGAGGAGCAGGGTTCTGTGTTTCTTTCATGCAGTGTATCAAAACGTTAAATTTTCCATTTACGTTTTATGTTTTGCTATTTCTTAAAAGCTGTAGCAAGAGCAACCACTCTCAGGCTTTTGATTCAAAATTATTTTAATTCTATTATACATGTAATGGCTTTGCAGCAGGTTGAAAATGTAGACCCTTAAATCAGCCTGCCTGGCTTCAGGTCCTCACTCTCTCACCTTCTGTGTGAGACCAGTGACTACTAAATCCCACCATGCTTCTGTTTCTGCAGATGTTAAATAAGGGTCATAAGAGTCTGAGCTCATAGGCTTCATTTGAGGACTAAGTGACCTGCTCATATAAAGTACCTAAGCCCTGTTGGCATGTAGGAAAAGCATCTTTATCAGTGTGGTTGTGGCAGTAGGAAGGTACAGTCATCCTTTGGGGAGACATACACTGTCCTGGAATTTACAGGACTTGGTTTTGCTATCAGCTCCTACCTAAACTTGGGGATTCTGTTTCTTATCTATGGAAGGAGGAGCTGTGCCCTCGAATGATCTCACATCTCCTCCAGCTTTCTGATAAAACATCAATCACCCATTTTATGCTGACCACACAGCTGTTCTGTGGACTTGTCACAGGCCAATCAAAGCCTTGTTTGTTAAACTATTTGAATTGCATTGAATCTTGTTTGGAGACATTTTCCATTATATGTTCTGTCTTATTTGAAGATTTATTTATTTATGCCTACAAGAACTGGGGTGCAGGTCAGAGGTGCGGGGGTGAGAGAATTCACCAGAGGCAGAGTGGGGAGCAGAACAGGTAGATCTACTGAAACACACTGCTGAGGGGAGCAGCGGGAGAGACAGGTGGATGAGACAGGTGAAGTCTGCTGCATCATGTGGGTCACCACCCTGGACGGGGATCAAACTCATGCCGCAGTGGCTAGCGATAGCTTGATAGTGCTGAGACTTTAACTCCTGCACCACCAGGGAGGCCCTTCTCTCTTCCTCTTATAACCTTTTGGTTAGTTGGTCATAAAAAGAGTGCTTATCTGGCAAAAAAAAAATGTGAGTCCAGGGCTAGGAATGGAGGAGGGATGAACACAGAAGCCACCTGTAGAATTAAGCACCCAAATGAAGTATAACTGTGTCTTCTCCCTCTGCCCCATATACGTGTTTGTGTGTCTACCCAGACATCGGTTCACATTCAGCGTTCTAAAGTTACTGCATCCTAATGAATAATGATAAGTTTCAGCACATAGAACATAGAAGAGATCTTTGAAAATATGTAACTCTCCACTGATTGCAGTTAAGACCGCTCCACAATGAATCAGTACATTTTTCCATCACTGCCTAAAGTGTATCACATTGGTAAACAACACTGACTTCTAGTAACCTTGGCTTCAATTCTCTTTCTAGCGGGGGAATCTTTTCACAAACCTGTTTTTCTATAAACCTTCATAGCAAAATTTATAACCCATTTGGAGGTCAGTGTGGACATGACCACTTCCTAGTCAGAGGACTTGAACTGTTGACTGAAAGTTATGTAACAGCTCTCACCATATGGCATGGAGCTCAAATTTGCTGAAGCCCGTGTTTTCAGGCATTGCTAATGCCCTGTAATTCAAGGGAAAGGTTGCTCATCTGATTCCTGTTCTGCTCATGTTGTTTTATCCTGTGAAAGGACAGATGGGGGCCTCCAACTGGGGACTGTTGCTGTTCCCATGACAGGAGATTTTATGTGCTCGGAGGTAGAAATGGTTTGTTTCACATTGTTTAATTGAAACAAGAGTAGTAAGGAGACAAAACATTTGTGCCTCAAAATTTACATCCTAAAAGCTGACAGTTGCTAAAATAGGACCAAGATTTGTGTGTGTGGTTTTTTTTTTTAGAAGAGTTCTAAAATATTTATTTCAGCATATTATGTTGGCTTATTATTTTGCTGTTCGGGTATAAGTGAAAGTGAATTGGAGGCACTCAACGGTTGCCTTGCAACAGTAAATAATCATTGGTAGCTATTAAGTTTATCAGAACTGTAGTTGTTTATCAAAACTGTAGTTATGAGAAGCAGTAGTTGTTGACTGAGGTTTGTTAGGTTCATTATAAATGTGGCATGCCATCCTACAAGACATGTAAGAAGCAGGGCCTCCCTGGTGGTGCAGGAGTTAAAGTCTCAGCATTATCAAGCTATCACCAGCCACTGCAGCATGAGTTTGATCCCCAGCCAGGGAGGGGACCCACATGGCGAAGCAGACCTCTCCTGTCTTGCCCGCTGCTCCCCTCAGCAGTGTACTTCAGTCAGTCTGCCTGTTCAGCTCCCCACTCTGCCTCTGGTGAATCCTCTCACCCCCTGCACCAGTTCTTGTATTCATAAATAAATTTTAAAAAATTTTAAATAGATGCTTAGGAAACAGTCTGCAGAATCCATCTAGATTTTTATTTTCTTCTACAGTCTTTTACGAACTGTCTCAACTGAACCTATTTTCACAATTCTGTTATCAGTTAACCCTGACAGTCACACATTTATCAAGTTGCTCCTAAGCATGTCGCTTAGTGTTCTTAGAATTGGCAACCCTTTTTGCATTTGTTAATTAAATTGTGTAATTACGGAGAAGGGCAACTGGCATCAGCAGCTTGGGGAAACACACAACTGGCCCTTTATAGAACGTAGTATCTGGAGGGGGTCCAGAGAGGAGCCTGCTAAGGGGCTGATTGAGCATGCAGTGGGCATGTCTCAGTGTACTTTACAGACAAAAGAGAGAATAATCGAAGAACTGGATGAGTGGATGAAAGTTAACCTTGAAATCCATGAACTAAGCCAATGTTAAATCAAAAGGAGGTATGTGTGAGTGTCTCTTTTCATTCTCACCTCTATTCCCCTATTTTTTATTCCATTCAATCCCACCATTTTCCACACATTCCTTCTTTACCCAGATCTATTCCTTAGAATATCTGACATCCAGAGACATCATTTAATTTAATCAAGAGTACTTAGAGGGGGCCTCCCTGGTGGTGCAAGGGGTTGAGCGCCGCACTGTGGGACTTCCGCAGCACTGCACTGTGAGTTCAATCCCCGGCCAGGGAGGGGATCCACATGGCACAGCAGACCTCTCCTGCCTCTCCCGCTGCTCTCCTCAGCAGTGTGTTTCTGTCCATCTACCTGTTCTACTCCCCACTCTGTCTTTGGTGACTCCTCTCACCCCCTGCGTCTCTGGTCTGTACCCTAGCTCTTGTATGCATAAATAATCTTTTAAAAAAGAGTATTTAGAGGAGTGGATGAGCCCTTTACCTGTAACAGGTCATTTAATTAGAAAAAAACAACCAGGTAGAAACTGCCACTGTCTTCATTTTACAGATAAGGCAACTTGAGGTTCAGAGAAACCCCACTTACCTGGGTGAGAGCCGAACATGATGGTTAATAGGGATTATTTTCCCCAGTATGGTCTGTATGAAGATATTATTGCAATCCCAAGCTCTCCTCTCATCTCGTCCAGCCTCAAAAGAGTGTGTGTGAGGGAATCATACTGTAGTGCTCCCGCTGGTATTCAGCCAGGAATAATACCTCACGCCTTCTCTCTCCCATCAGAAACTGTCCAGAGTGGTGAATGTGCCTGTGTTTGGTTTGGGTTTTGTTCTTCCCCCAGGGCTGCCAACATGGTGCACCCCACAGCTAGAGACTGAGTCAGGCCTGCTTCTGTGAAGTAGGTAGGAATGAAGAATGTTTACTTTCTCAGCAGTTATTTTATATAACAACACCCTCCTGACTCACTCTAGAATACATTCTCCCTAGCACAACCCTCCAGAAAAGGGACTTCTTTTCTTCTTCATTGTTGGCACCAGTACCTGACACCCCCCTCAGTGAGTCAGTTACTTTATTGGGCAACAAGAAGGAGCCAGGCTCTCTGCCAGCCCATGACTGGTCCCAGCCCTGCTGCTCTATGGACATGGCGAGACCCCCAGGCCGTGTGGCCAAAGGCCGTGAGGGCCACAGAGCTGCTAGCTCTAGATACCTCTGGGAAATGGCCCACAGTTCTACCTTTCTCTCATGGACCAGTTTCTGAGGATCCTCCTTCCAGGCCCCTTAAATGGCCCACTTCTGTAGTTTATTAAATATACAATCTAGTGTTGTCAAGCCAAGCCTTAAAGCCTTGTTCATTTATCTGAACTCTGTCATTTCGGTCAGTTCACTTAAGCCAGGTTGAAAGTCAGCATATGCAAGGTTCAGGGAGTCGCACTCTTTGAGGGGGGATTTTTGGGAACTTTGGGAGGCCGGCATTCCTCAGCCCTCCGACGAGTGTGAAGCACCTGTCTGGTCTTGTGCTATCCAGGTGCTCCGATCTGCAGCTGGGCGCCCTGCCAGGCCCATTTAGAAATAGAAAAACACCCTCACGAATGAGCAAGCCCATAACTCTGAATCACAAATATTAAACTCCGCCAATTTTTTTTTCACTCTGACTCTAAAGAGATGAGGAATGAAGACTGAAGACTATTAAAACTGGTAAAATTGGGGGGCTGAGGTGATGGTGCACTGGTGATATGGTGATGGGGAATACATGGGGATTACAATTGATGTCAAATATATATAAATAAAAAGTTAATAAAAAAACGGATAAAATTATTGATTGTATTAATGCCATTCCATGTTGCTATGCTAGCAAAATGAGCAATATTCTGCCCCTGTGGCACGCCTAGCCTTTATGGCCATTCTAAATGTTTGAGTCAACCATGATGAATAAAGTGCTGGGAGATCGTGCTGCTATGTTGTTCTCCCAGTTCCTAGAACATAGTCTCTGGGACTTCTCCCCTTGCTTTTTCAGGAGCCAAATAAAAGGCCCATTTTCCCTTCAATTCCTTGTTTCTCCTCTTGTGTGCCATGCTTTCGGGGCCTTGCTCTAAGGAGCGGATTGCCTCGGTTACTCATCTCCCAGTGCACACACCTAGCAGCTCTGAGTTCATTGCCACTATTCCCAGCAGGGGCACATTATGCCCAGGTGTGGAGACTCGGGGTGTTACTTTTCAAAGACCTGTACCATATGTGAGTCAGGACTGGGTCAGGGATTTGCAGAAACGGTGCTATGGGTTGCTTTGGGCATGCCTGTGTTTTAAGACATGTCCGCACAATTATAGGCGTAGACATCAGCAGCCTCACAGAGGAGACTGGCATCTTGGTCATGGTAATTAACAAGCGAGGTCAGATTTGTCCTGTGGATTCCCCGCATGTGGAGCTGACATCTATGCAGTGGCCACCTCCGCTGGCGTTGGTTCTGCTGAAAAGCCATAGAGCCTGTGGGCTCACAGTGCTTGGGCTTTGCTCAGTTTGTCTGGGATAGAAACGAATGCTCATAGATTCTCCTGCTTCCCGCAGGGCTTCTGGTGCATTCCGCTAGACCAGCAGCACTTCATGCTGTTGGAGCATGAACCGTATTCAAGAAACATTTAGAATGGGGGATGGCCTCTTTCTTGGATTCCCTGATTCCTACCAGCCAGTATAAGCTGCTGCTTTTTTTTTTTTTTTTTTGGTGAACCGAGTTTTGAAAAGCAATTCGCAAGTCATTTTCTCCTATGCTGGAAAGTGGATAGCTGTGTTTAAAAAATAAAAACTTGCAAGCTGACCATAGATCTAAGACATATAGCAGGGGAGCTGGGGAAGGGGGTGGGGGGGCACAAGAGAAGAATCAAGAGCACAAGGGACTATGGGGATGATCACAGGTTCTATGGTGGTGGGAGAACTATGGGGATTACACCTGAGGGGAGAAAGCAAGTAACTGTCCAAAAATAAGCAATGATGTATGAAAAGAAACTTTTAAAAATTAGTATAAAAGGCTCTGTTTTTAATTTAAAAAAACAAAAACCCACAAAGCAAAAATGAAAATTTTTCCTTTTTTTTTTTTTTTGGATAAACCATCCTCTCCTTACTAGCCCACGAAAGCATCTATGGTAGTTAATATTTTATCTCTCTTCCAGAACGTAGCATCATTCGTGTGTGGTGGAGAGCTGCTTGTCTTGCTGCCAGGAGGCTGTATGAAGCCACCAGTGCATTTTAGACTTTGGTTGACAGTCTGGCCTTTTTGATACTTTCTAATTGTGCCAGTGGTTCCCTGAATGCTGCTGAACCAAGGAATTCATTAAGGCTAGCCCCAGACAGGGATACATATAGCTAGAGGCACCAGAATAGAAGAATAAGGGGGACTTTATACAATATGTCTCCATTCACAACTCTTTTGGTGTGATTTAAGCTATGAGGTTCCCTTCCCCCACATACCTTTCTGAGATATCCTAATGTTATAAAAGAATAGCAAATATTTTTCCTTCACTGACAACATGGCTGGCAGATGCTGGCCCAAATGATGTTACATTTCCTTTTCTTCTCATCCTCATGCCTCAACACACACACACACACACCCTCTTTTCTCATGTGTGAGAGTCAGTGGATTTTCTAAAGTGGGGTCTCTAGGGAATTAGAAAAGGAGTCATAAATGATGCCTTAATTTTTTTCCCCTTAGAATAGGTATCTTTTCTTTTTGAAATTGGATTGCCTCAATTAATTGCTACAAAGATGGAAAAACTACTTTGAGGGAAAATGGATGATTGCCTCCTTCTCTACACCAAAATTAATTATAGTTGATTAAAGATTTAGGAGATGAGGAGCCTCCCTGGTGACTCAAGGGGTTAAACACTGCACTATGAAGTATCTGTAGCATGAGTTCGATCCCTGGCCAGGGAGGTGACCCACATGGTCCTGTCTCACCCGCTGCTCCCCTCAGCAGTGTATTTCAATAGATCTACTGCTCCCTACTGTCTCTGGTGAATCCTCTCACCCCCACACCTTTGGCCTGCACCCTAGTTCTTGTGTGCATAAATAAATAAATCTTTAAAAATGATTTAAGAGATGATATTAATAATATTAACTGAAGTGCATCCCAGATTTATACTGCCCAGGCATTGCTGCAAGTGCTATGCTTTGGGCATTATTAAACCATGCCAGCAACCCAGTAAGGTAGCAACTCTTATTCCTGCGTTATTGATGAAGAAACCGAGAACTTGCCCAGGGCCACACAGCTAATAAGAACTAGACTTCACACTTGAAAGTAAAATAGAGAGGCCCCTCTGGTGGCACAAGGGGTTGTCGCAGCACTAAGAAGCTATCCACAGCTACTGCAGCATGAGTTCGATCCCCAGTCAGGGAGCTGACCCACATGGTGCAGCAGACCTCTCCTGCCTCACCCGCTGCTCCTCTCAGCAGTGGATTTCAGTTGATCTTCCTGTTGTTCTCCCCACTCTGTCTCTGGTGAATCCTCTCACCTCCTGTGCCTCTGGCCTGTACCCCAGCTCTTGTATGCATAAATAAATAAATCTTTTTTAAAATTTTTTAAAAGATTTATTTATGCATACAAGAGCTGGGGTACAGGCCAGAGGTGTGGGAGGGGTGAGAGGATTCACCACAGAGAGCGGGGAGCAGAACAGGCAGATCAACAGAAGTACACTGCTGAGGTGAGCAGCGGGCACAGCAGGAGAGGTCTGATGCGCCATGTGGGTCCCCCCCTGGCCGGCAGCAGAGATTGAACTCATGCTGCAGTGGCTGCGGTTTGCTTCATAGTGTGTTGCTTAACCCACTGCGCCACCAGGGAGGCCCAAATAAATAAATCTTTAAAAAATAAATAAAATGCATTATATTGAAAAGAAAATAGAAACAATAACACTAGAAGAAAATATGGATTAATACCTGTAGAATTTGGGATAATAATAGTCCAAAAAGATTCTAGAAATGCCTCATACACCATAGATTACAATCTTAGGAAAAGATGAAAGACATGCGCCTTTGTACAACAGAAAACAAGGTGAGACTGAAAGATAAATGAGACTTGGAAAAAATATTTACAATGCATGACAAATCAGAGGTTAATATCCTTAATATGGAATGAAGATGTTAAAAATAGTAAGAAAACAATTAATAATTAAAACCAGTCGATGAAACAAAAATCAACAGAGGACACAAATAGTTCACTAGAGAATTAATACAATTGGGCACTAAACAAAGGAAAGTAAAATTTTAATTTAACAAAATGAGGCTTTTTTGTCTGTTGACTTTAGTCAGAAACCAAGAACAACCAATGTTGTTGAAGGTTTCGAAAAAGACCTTGTGTTGTGAGAGAACCTAGTAATTTAAGTTTTTGGAGTTTTGCCCAATGAAGTCAATGGCAAAGTTAAGGTAAATATGTGGGAATAAATATTGTAGAAAAAAGAAAGAAGAAATCATCTAATATCCTCACTAGCAACTGATTACACCAGTTACTTATGCAACAGGAAGCAAAGCAATTATTAGAAAATGTTAATGTTGATATGTCTTTGTGGAGAAGGGAAAATGTTCATTATTTCTTAAAAGAGTAAGTTTCCCTTGAAGCATAAATTCATAATGATAAAATGTATTTTGGTCTCTTTAGAATTTGGTCTTGCTTAGATTCGTAGAAGATACATGGACTTTCCAATTCTTTTTTGTATGTACCCCCTTATAAATTGTGTTTCAGGGTAAAAAAGAGAAAAATGATTTCCCAGAACACAATATTAATTGTTTTCTACCTTTTTGGATACTATTTTGTATTTATCAGAATATTTTCCTCTCCTAGTTTGAACTAAAATTTGTTAAGCCTGATAACTGAATTCATTTTGTTGAATATAACAACAAATACCTAAAAGATCCTGACTTTTTGAAAAGACTATTTACTGCAAATCACAGAGACGAATATTGGTAACATTTTGTTTCTAAAGTTCAGGAGGGTATTGGGGTTGTCAGTCAAAGTGTACCCTGTAATTTTTTACCAGAATTACCTAATCCATAGATACGGATTATGTTGACACGTCTGTTCACATCCCAGTGCCTTTGTGAACAAAGGCCACTGTAGTCTTTAGGGGCTCATCGGAATTTCAAAAACAGGCCTACTGTGAAGTGTAGAGCTGAATACAATCAATCAATTGTTCTTATGTTCAACAAGCAACATTCTGATGCCTCAAACACCCAGTGAGAAAAGGGGTCCCCAGTTGAATACCCTTTGGTCTGAGAACAGCAGTGTCACAACACACGGATACTTCAGCAAATAGGAGTGCCCGCCGTGCACCCTGCACTCTGCTAGGATGCACTACTCCTCTTTTCAAAGCTCACAAATGGTAGAAAAAAATATATAGATATGTATGGGGCAGTGTGATGACTTCTAGGAGTTTGCAGAATATATCGTGGGACCTCGGAAAGAGCAGCTGAGACCTCAGTATACCCAGCAGCAGCCCCGATGATAAATGGGCAGAAGCCTCTGCATGCAGGAGTTGGTATAAGCTGGTGGAGGGTCTGCTGCTCGCTCAGAGCGTGATCTTGGGCAAGTGACTTACCTTTCAGAGGTAATTAGAGCCATGTAAATATGTATCTATTTTCAGAGTCCCACTCTCCTTCCCCATCACAATCCATACCTACCACGCTCAGAGACTGCGAGGATTCAGCAATATAAAATATTTAAAGTGTGTTGCAAACAGAGCTACTAGTCAAAATACTTTTTCTCCTTTGTAGCATAAATAATAAGCGTATACCAGTTTGAAAGGTCAATTCATAGCCTATTTAGTACTTGCAGTAATTTGGATACCATCTAAACTGAAATGTGTTCTTCTGTTTTTTATATCTTGAAGAATTCTTTGATCATTTGTTTTACTTTTGTCCCCTTTATATATACTTGACATCAGTTGTGGTCCTGATGGAGTTCCCACCACCATGTCACCCGTGCACCATCACCTCAGTCCCTTGTGCTCTTTCTGCCCTCCTCCCGTTCCCTCCCCTCCACATACACAAAGTGTTTCTGATTTGTCCTTGTCTTTTTATTTTTGTTGTGTTATGTTTTTGTTTTTTCATGGTTGTTCCTTCCCTTGCTCCCTTATTTGGTCCCCTTATATTCCTCCTAGGAGTGAAACTATCCGGTCTGTTTCTTTTGCCTTCTGACTTATTTTTTTTTTTTAAAGATTTATTTATTTATGCATGCAAGCACTGGGGTACAGGCCAGAGGTGTGGGGGTGGTGAGAGAATCCACCAGACAGCAGGATGCAGAACAGGCAGATCAA
>JAGFMF010011860.1:1219025-1244324 GCA_019455555.1 Galemys pyrenaicus
TCCCCACCCTGGCCGGCAGCAGGGATTGAACTCGTGCCGTAGTGGCTGCGGTCTGCTTCATTGTGCGTCGCTCAACCCACTGCGCCACCAGGGCAGGCCCCTGACTTATTTTTTTGTTTTACTTTTCATGCAGTTTTAGCAGATGTATTTTTGGGCCTCCCCTTCCCCACTTGACATATCATAAATCCACTGTGATTTAAAAGACCACTCCTGCCAAGAAAAGGGAAACAGGTCTGATTTGCCCTTGAAAGAACACCAGGGAAGTCATTCCTCCTAATTCTAACCTCAGCGTTGGAAGCAGGAACCTAACATACCACTTTTCACTGCCTGTCACAGGAGCAGATAGGAGTCTTGACTGGTTAATGACGTCAGACTCTCGGTAGCCCTGGCCAGCTCTCTGACCAGTTTTTCTCTGCAATTGAGTCCTTCCATCAACTCAAGTGCTTGCTTTTTTCAGGTTACTAAATATGAATTGAAATCATAAATCACAGTCAGAATGTTGGTGCTGACCAAGTCTTTAAGTATCTGGGCTGTGACATCACCCCACTCCTTTCCTGGGAGTCAGTTAGCCAGGGTGGAAGGTCAACCGCCTTGCACCATCCCTCTCCTTGTGCCAAGGAAGCAGTGCCTTTACAGCATCTTCCGATAGCATTTGGGTCTGGCTGAGCCACCCTCAGTTCTCACAGAACTGAACACAGGCCCTGTTTAATTCCCAGTCTTCTGCACTGCAGGGCTTAGCTCCAGGTTGAAGGGGCTTGCCTTTTAGAATGAGCGTGGGAGTACATGTGGGATGAGGAAGGTCCTTTGAGAAAATGTCAGGAAGACAAGATGGGTGTGCATGAAAGACCAGCAGTGGGATGGCTCAGATACTTGCTAGTGAGCACAAGACTCTCATACATAGCCATAGCATAGCAGTGATTTTGAAAGGGTATGTCTAGTGAATGATAATTTTGACAAAACCTTATTCTTCTCAGGGCATATGTATGCACCTGCGTGTTAGCACATGCAGACGTGCACACACCTTTCATCGCAAACCTGTGTATTTAGGAAAGCTGTGGTGACAGCCATTTAAAAATCACATATTCTGCAAAATAAGTCAGAAGGAAAAAGAAAACTATCAGATGGTCTCACTTATAGGCGGCTATAGGGAAACCAAACAAAGGGCCGGGAAGTAGACAAAATTTGCAGGCAGACCTTAGGCCTGTGCCATCCAGCAGAGGAGGCGAAGGGGAAGGGGTCAAATCAGGGGAGGGAAGAGCACAAGGGACCAAGGTGATGGATCACGGGTGAATTATGGAAGAATTGTTGTGGGAGAATGACAGCGCCGACACCCGAAGGAAGGAAGGAATCAAATACTGTTCAAAAATGAACAGCTATGTGAGAAAGTGTTTTTAAATAAACATATTAAATTTTTAAAAAAGAAACTATAAAAATTGCATGACAATCAATAGCATAAGGCGAGCCAAAAGAAATGATGAACATGGGTGGAGAGCCCATCTCCTTCAGGCTTAGCAAGTGCCCAAGCTTTGAAAAGAGTGAAGCCTGCCACCCACAGAACAATGGCAAAGGTTATGAAACAGAAGAAGCATAAAATTGGTACTTAAGTGTCTGAAAAGATGTGCTTTTTCACTTGTACAAAAATACATGCAAGTTAAAACTACACTGAAATATCATTTCTCGCCTTACAGAGTGGGCTAAATCCTAAAGTTTGGGCTCTTACATCACCAGCTAGGAAAACAGCTTGCTGGTGGGAGTACAAAATAACTGCTGCAGATATGGAGGGGACTTAGCATAAAATTAATTTACAGCTGCACGTGCCCCTCCATCTAGTGAAACACATCTATTCTACAGTCATCAGTATAAGTCATCAGTCATCATAAAATGTCATACATGCAAGCAAAATTTATTTTTTAAAAGATTTTATTTATGCATAGAAGACCTGGGGTACAGGCCAGAGGCAATGGGGGGTGGGGTGAGAAGATTCACGAGAGACAGAGTGGGGGAGCAGAACAGGCAGATCTACTGAAATACACTGCTGAGGGAAGCAGTGGGCAAGGCAGGAGAGGTCTGCTGCACCATGTGGGTCCCCTCCCTGGCCGGGGATTGAACTCACACTGAAGTGGCTGTTGAAGCCCCACAGTGCAGTGCTCAACCCCTTGCGCCACCAGGGAGGCCTACAAGCAAAATTTAAAAGCCAAAAAGGAAACCACAGTAATGCCCAGCAGTGGATTGATTCATCTGTGGGGTTTCTTCTCAGTAAAATACTATGCAATTGTAGAAAGGAAGTCAGGTGTCTATGTATGAATATTACCTGAACACCCAGGTAATCCTAGCAAAGTAGAAAAGTGGGGACAGGACTGGGAAAAATAAAGAAGGGGCATTTTCCTGTACTTTTAAACAGTGGAATGCTCGTAGGATAAACAGGCATCTGATAAAAATCATTTCTTATAGGAAGAGGGAGCAAATGCGATAGAAAGGGCAGAAATAGACATGATATTCCTCTGTGTTTACTCATCCTGTTATGTCAGGGCTTGGCAACTACTCATCCTTTTATGTCAGGTCTTGGCAAACTAATGCCTAAGGACCGAAAGCTTTCTACCGGTTTAAAACAATACCACATATCCTGCCAACATGTTTGGAATCTCTTAAAGCTAGCTTCCATGTAGATGTCAGAAGTCAAAAATCAAGAAGTCAGGTCACATCAAATCAAAATATCTCTGGGTAAGATACCCATAGATATATTATGCACACACAATATGAGTTTTTACATTATATGTACATGCTGAATTTGACTTTTTTTCACTTAATGTGTTTGGAGTCTTGCATTGTGCACACACACAGACTTGTTTCATTTGTTCATTTTGCTTAGTTGTATAGTGTTCCATTGTGCAAAGGAGCCATATTTAATTATCCCTTACTGATGGACTCCGATTCACAATATTATAAACAGTGCTCATGAACATTCTTTACCATGATCCCCTGGGGTAGTGTATCCGAGGCCTTACGGTGGGTCAGGGTGTGGGCATATTCCCTTTTACAGGTGTTGGGAAGTTTTCCTTCTGAACGGCTACTGGTGATTATTCTTCCACCAGCGGATTATGAAAACAGTTACTAAACTCAATTCAGCTATATTTGATGTCATCAAAGTTTGTTTCATGCCAACCTAATTGTTGAATGTGTTACCTCTTGTTTATGTTGACACATTTTTTAATATATTTATTTAGTAGAAGAACTGGAATACAGGCCAGAGATGGCAGACGGAGACAGGATGAGAGGAGTCATCAGAAACAGAGTGGAGAGCAGAACAGGCAGATCTGTTGAAATACACTGCTGAGGGGAGTGGTGGGTGAGACAGGAGCGGTCTGCTGCGCCATAATTGGAGTAGCTCCCTGGCTGGGGATTAAACTCATGCTGTAGTGGTGACAGCGCTGAGACTTAACCCTAGGCCACCAGGGAGGCCCTGGTGTTGACCATTTTAAAGAGTCTCATTCTGCAACCAGCGTATGTCACAGTGTAACAGGGGACTGCTAAGACCCTTTTCAACCTTGCATAAAAGAAGATACAAAACCTTCTGTTGTGTATTTCCAGATATGAAAGGAATTGTCATCTAGAACAGAAAGGTTAAATGATTTCAGTTCTCCCAACATTTATTGAGCATTTTGTGCTAAGCACTGGGATTACAAAAGATAAAAACAAGGATAAACAGATTATAGTCGCTGACATCAGTGAGGGATTCTCATTCCAGAGGAAGAACAGGTACTTAAACCAGTAATTTCTGCAAATGCTGTAATGGCGAATATTCTAAGGACTGTTAGAGCACAGAAGGAAAATGTAATGTTGATTCTCTTAATGGTGGCAATGAACGCTACAAAGTCAACGGTGTTAGAGTCGTACATATCACATGCTTAAGTGTTTCCAAAGATATTCGCCTTTGCAACTCGGTCTGACATTACTCATTTAAGACAGACTACCCCAAGAGCTGCAGACAGTTTTGTGGAAGAGAACTTGTCCCTGAAACCACCAGGAAACACAGTGAGGGGTGACTGTGCATCTGCAGCCCCCAGGTGCACGGGGGGACCGCAAATGCATGGGTCTCTGCTGAGTGCCCCCAAGCTCAGCACTTCAGCTCAGCCAGCTGACAGTTTCTCACTTGGCATGAATTAAGACCATGCTGTGTAGACATGCATGCGTGTACCAAGATGTGTCCAATGTGGTTTCCACGCATCAGAAACCAGAGAGGGAGATAAGATGATTCGTGTTTAACAACATTGTGATGCTAAGCTATGAGACCCATTTGAATGATGCTTAAACCCCATTTGAGTGATGCTTTCATATGACCCACTGGACAATAGAGAGAAAACTTTTAATGCCTAGGAACTATCTTAGAAGAAAACAATGGGTTTTCTTCAGTGGAATCAAGAGTTGATCCTGGACCATAGTTTAGAAGAATGGAAAAACGGCATACTTCTGTTAAGTGAAATAAACCAGCAGAAGAAAGATAAATAATTACCAGGTAGTATCATCTATATCTGGAATATAGAGAAACTAAGCCAATCCTTTACAATGACCATAGATCTGTGACTTTCAGAGGAAGAAGAGGATGGATGAGAATGGGGTGGAGTGGCAGGGAGAGCACAGTGAACTGTGGTGGAGGCCTGTGTGTGCTTTAGTGGTGGAAGAGCTGAGGGGGAAATCTTACATTGTCAAAACACTAGCAAGTATGTAAAACATTGATACTACAATAAAAAAAAATTTAAAGCAAAAACGAACTAATGACCAAGGAGGGGGAATAAATAAAACACCTTCCATGTTAACAATTAAAAAAACACCATATATAGGACCTCCCTGGTGGAGCAAGTGGTTAAGTCTCAGCACTATGAAGCTATTGGCAGTCACTGTAGCACAAATTCGATCCCTGGCCAGGTTGCTGGCTCACATGGCGCAGCAGACCTCTCCTGCTGTGCCCGCTGCTCCCCTCAGCAGTGCACTTCAGTCCATCTGCCTGTTCTGCTCCCCACTCTGTCTCTGGTGAATCCTCTCACCCTCCCCCTTTGCCCCAACTCTAGCCTGTACTCAGCTCTTGTATGCATAAATAAGTCTTTTTAAAAAAACATATACATATATCAGCCTCTTAGCACAAAGATCCTTGTACAGAATAGGCACATGATACTCTTAATTGAAAGGGTATTGTTTGGGGCCTCCCTGGTGGCGCAGTGGGTTGAGCAATGCACTGTGAAGCAAACCGCAGCCACTGCAGCACAAATTCGATCCCTGCTGCCCGCCAGGTGGGGGACCCACATGGTGCAGCAGACCTCTCCTGCCTCACCCACTGCTCCCCTCAGCAGTGTACTTCCATTGATCTGCCTGTTCTGCTCCCTGCTCTCTGTGGTGAGTCCTCTCAACCCCCCCCCATACCTCTGGCCTGTACCCCAGTGCTTGTGTGCATAAATAAATAAATCTTTAAAAAGAAAGGATATTGTTTGTGTGTTCAGGGACATCAGAGAAAAATCATTTTTTAAAAGTTTTTAAATTATTTTTAGGTCAAGAAGTGGTTTTCAAGTGCCTTGGAGAAGGAATTCTTGAAAAAGCCTTTCAGGGGTACAATGCTTGTATTTTTGCTTATGGACAGACAGGTAAGTAATTTTTGTTTACACTCTGTCATGTCAAATATGCATTTCTGAAAACATAGAAATAGTAAACACTCTGGGAAGTGACAGAAAATGCTTCACACTGTGGGTTTCACTGAATTAGTGTCAAAAGTAACCATTGCTTTAAAGGCTGAATATTTTGGTAATTCAGTCATTTCAAGTTAATGAGCAAAGCTAGTTTCAAACTATTAAGTGTCATTTTCCTAAATTATAGTTTTAGCTTACACTTGAACTTGAAAAATAATTAGCAGCTTCCAGTATAAATGTGATAATAAAAGTAAATATAGAAAAACTTAGTATCTTCCCATGGAGAGGATTTTTCACTAGGACAGAGAGTAATGATATATGATGAGAGGTAGGCTTGTGTTACCAACAAGCAGAACAGGAACATCCTAGGGACCTAGCCATTAATCTCTGAGCACCAGTTTATAGATGAATACTTGTCATAATACTGCCTGTCATTACATCACAGGACAAGTAAAAACTCAGACAAGTGACTGTGTATCAGCGCACCTTCACAAATATAAAATATTTGGGGGAAAGTATCATCAATGAGACTTGATCCTATATAGTCGGTATTTACTATAAAAACTGTATTTTAGTGGTATATGTGTGTGCACTCATCTATAATGAGGTGCTCTCCATATCTTGCTGCCAAGGTCAGACAGGAAGTTTGAATATGATAGAAATTGTTGCTCAAGTCTAAGGACCAAGTTGGGCACCATTCTGTAGTGTGACCTTGACTGATTAATAAAAGCAACTTGTGCGTTAAGGCATTGTATTTTGCTTTCTCTTCTGTCCTTTCTTTCTGCTGGTTCTTCTCCAGGCTCAGGAAAATCCTTCTCCATGATGGGCAATGCTGAGCAGCTGGGCCTTATCCCAAGGCTCTGCTGTGCTTTATTTAAAAGGATCTCTTTGGAGCAAAATGAGTCACAGACCTTTAAAGTTGAAGTATCCTACATGGAAATTTATAATGAGAAAGTTCGGGATCTTTTAGACCCCAAAGGGTAAGTGAGTGATTGAAATTAAGCTTGTAATAGGGAGTAATAATTTTAAGTGATCTTAAAATGAAAGTTGCAAGTGAACGTATTTTTTGAGCCCTCCGTCACAACCCTGGTTTCCATTCCTTTACTGACACATCATGGGCTCCAAAGCCTGTTGGTTCACATAGTTAATCCTTTCATCATGCCTTAACCTCCTAACACTTGCCACTTAAAAAGGTGTTTTCACTATTGCTATTATTTTTTCACTGTGATTTATTCATAAAAATTGAATTAAGAATGACACATTGGTCATTCCATTTACACTGGAAAGCAGCATCTCTAACCTGGAGCTGTAGTAGTTGAGGGATTGAAACTGCCCAGCCTAGGCAAGTGGTTCTCTCACTGCCTGTGCCTGCAAATCCCATGGTACGCTTGTTAAGGTTACAGTACTGGCCTGCAACCCACCCACAGAGGCTAGGTTTCAGGGGTAATCCAGGCATCTATATTTTCAAAAAGCTAGGTGCTAAAAATCAGATGAGCTTGATTCACTGAAGAAGGGAGAGGACCATTTACTTTTTTTTTTTTTAACTGAATTAATTTTTATTTATAAAAATTTTAGAAAATACGTAAAAACGCAGGAAAAAATAAAAATGACCTAGAATCCTACCACTTAAAAAACTACACTTAATACTTTGGTCCTTTTTTTTTTTTAAGATTTTATTTATGCATACAAGAACGGGGGTGTAAGCCAGAGATGTGGAGGAGTTAGGGGATTCACCAGAGACAGTGGGAGCAGAACAGGCAGAATTACTGAAATACACTGTTAAGGGGAGAGCAAGAGAGATAGGAGAGGTCTACTGCGCCACTAATGTATACTTGGCCCACCCCTGTTTAGAGTAGAACAGAGTTGGGCCTCCCTGGTAGCAGAGGAGTTAGTCTCAAGTCTGTCAAGCTATCGGCAGTCACTGTGTCATGAGTTTTCAGCCAGGGAGGTGACCCACATGGCACATCAGACCTCTCCTGTCTTGCCCGCTGTTCCCTCTCAGCAGTGTATTTCAGTAGCTCTGCCTGTTCTGCTCCCCACTCTGTTTCTGGTGAGTCCTCTCACTCCCACACCTCTGGCCTCTATCCCAGTTCTTGTGTGCATAAATAAATCTTTTTTTAAAAAAAGAGTATAGCAGAGTTGCTCACTGTCACTTTGAATTCTTCCTCCTTAAAATACAGTTAGTGAAACCTACTTCGATGGGGTTACTATAAGATTAAGTGGGATAACTATAAGTGCCTAGGGAACAATGCCAAGGCTTGAGGAAGCATTGAGTGGTTCTTACTTCCTTTTGTACACACCTGAGTGATGCCAAGGAAGCACTGACTCCTTATTTGAAAGGTGGTTAACATCTGGTGCCATGAAAAAAGGTGACCCATATGCTCATACAATGTATAGCTTTGCTTCAATCTCAATTATCTGTTGATCAGCTATTGAAATGAGTCCTATTGAAAAACTCAGGAGAAGAACCCTGAAGTCACATCAGTAGAGCCGATTTTAAATATAGGAAAAGTGGCAGTAACTTTACAACTGCTTTACTGTAATGTCAATTTCTGTATAAAATTGTCAGCATAGAAGCAGCATATGTCAGTGGAGGCTTGAAAAGTGAAGTTACGCACTTTAATATCGTTCACTACTTGGTCAAATAATTTAAGACATTCTTTACTGAGAATGTGACTATATATAATGTAGCCTTCAGGTAAGTTCAACCTGGCATGTTCTTGGTTGTTTTTTTTTGTTTGTTTTTCTCCCTTGTAGGTAAAGCTGAAGTTCACCTAACCAAGTATTTTTTGTGCTGGCCACTTAGTTTGGCAGTATAGATATAATTTTTTAAATAGTGTGTTACTTTAAATAGAAATCAGATTATAAAAGACATTCCTCATAAGGAATGCTATTTTCCTAATCCAAATAAAGTAGCATTTAGAGTTATATTTTTTGATCATTAAAAAAATTCTTTTGAAATTGCCCTCTTAGTTGCCGAGTACTTAAAAAGAAAGCTCCTAAGTTTGATCTGACTCACTCATTACCTTCTCTTTCCTCCTGAAGGAGTAGACAGTCTCTTAAAGTTCGAGAGCACAAAGTGTTGGGGCCATATGTAGATGGTCTGTCGCAACTGGCAGTCACTAGTTTTGAGGTAAGTGTCATTTCTTTAAATAGATGGAAAAAATGGCAGTCAAAGTGAAGTATAAGTGATGTTGAATATATTTTTTTGGATGCCTTATGGCTTATTGATACCACTTGTGGCCACAAAAGCCCAGAATCAACACAGCCCACAGATTTAAAAAGGGTATTGGGGCCTCCCTGGTGGTGCAGGGGGTTGAATGCCTCCCTGTGAAGCATCCACAGACACTGCAGCATGAGTTCAATCCCCGGCCAGGGAGGTGACACACATGGTACAGCAAACCCCTCCTGCCTCGCTTACTGCTCCACTCTGTAGTGTGTTTCAGTTAATCTGCCTGTTCTGCTCCCTACTCTGTCTCTGGTGACTCCTCTCCCCACCACCTGCACCTCTGGCCTGTACCCCAGTTCTTTTATAAATAAATAATTTTTTTCTTTTTTTTTAAGGGTCTTAATCACACACTCAACTTGCTTTCTTGGGAAGTGTAGCTGAGAGAGCCAATGTTTCAAAGTGGCTGAGTGTCTTCAATCATACCACCCCATTGAAACTCTTCTCCCTGAGGTTGTCAGTGATGTCCTTTGAAACAAAACTGGCCTAATTTATTATTTTTTCATTTTAAATTTATTTACATATTTTACATCATTGTTCATTTTTGTCCAATATTTGCTTTTTCCTCTTAGGTGTATTCCCCATAAAATTTCCAACAGCAAATCACCCATGCACCATCACCATAGCCCCTTGTGTTCTTCCCTCCCATTTTAATCCCTCTCCCTGCCCCTCCCCTGCAGAATGTCTGATTTAGAGTTGCCTCAAACTGGCTAAATTTAAACCACATTCCGTAGTTAATCGAATCCCTTCTATTTGACAGGGTTTCCTGCTTTAGTCTCCATTACTTCACATTCCTCTGGTTCTTCTTTGAATTGCTTCTCTCTCCATTGACTGACCCTTTTCCTTTTTCTAACCCCTTGATTTTTATGCCCTCCATGTTTTACCCTTATTTTTTTTTAAAAAGATTTTATTTATGCATACAAGAGCTGGGGTACATACAAGGCCATGCATACAAGGCCAGAGGCACAGAGGGTGAGAGGATTCACCAGAGACAGAGCGGGGAGCAGAACAGGTAGATGGACTGAAATACACTGCTGAGGGGAGCAGCAGGCAAGGCAGAAGAGATCTGCGCCATGTGGGTCCTCTCCCTGGCCAGGGATTGAACTCTCAGGCTGCAGTGGCTGCCAAAGCACCACAGTGAGATGCTCAACCCCTTAAGCTACCAGGGAGGCCCTGCCCTTATTTTGATGATCGTTGCTTGGAGTCTGCAGAACAAGCTGCCACCGATTGTGGATGAGTGAGGAGCAACTCCATCCCTATGCTCACATGTGCTGTTGATGTGTTGGGTTTGCCTTGTTATCACTTCAGCCTCAGTGTGACCAAAATTAATATAGGGGTACCTCTCTTTGGTCATTTATTTTTAAGATTTATTTATTTATGAATACAGACCACAGGTGCGGGGGGCGGGGGTGGTAAGAGAATTTATCAGAGACAGAGTGGGGAGCAGAACAGGCAGATTGACTGAAATACACTGCTGAGAGGAGTAGCAGGTGAGACAGGAGAGGTCTGCTGCACCATGTGGGTCCATTCCCTGGCCGGGGATTGAACTTGTGCTGCAGTGGCTGTGGATGCTTCATAGTGCGGTGCTTACTTAACCCCTTGCACCACCACGGATGCCCCCTCCAGCCATTTAAATGCAGGCATTTTTAATATTGCTTAAATAAGAAATAGAGTTAAGCATCACTTAAAAAAACTAGTTGATTCTGAAATAAATGGAAACCTCTCTGGTTTAAAGATGCAAGGTCAGCCCCCACACTGGGGTTTTTAGTTCTGTTTAAATAGGGTCAGTGCCCATCTCACCCTATCCCTTTTAGTAGGAGCCAGGAGGCTTATGATTTGCATCCCAGCTCTGCCTCTTACTAGATGTGGGAGAAGTAATTGGACCCCCATGAACTGCAGTGTCTTGTGTATGAAATCAATAAACACTTCTCCTATAAGGCTCATTCATCCGACCCTGTATAAAAGTCCATGGGTTCCACCTGTTCTCAAGCAGGAATACAAAGATGAATAAGAAGTATGTCCTGTCCTTGGAGAGCCACAGGGCTGGAGGAGGGAGGCGAATAAGCTGTAGAGAGTTGATCTGCATGGAGAATTTGAATTCAGTACAGTCACTATTGCTATTTCCTAAATTCTTGGCAGGCTGAATGAATTTTACCTCTTTTCTCCCCTGGGAACTTGGAAAGGGGAACTTGGAAAATAGGTGCCTACCAGAGGAAGAAGATCGTGGTGGGAGGGAAAGAAGAATGTGGGTGGGGAAGAAGAATGGGGAGTGGGGGAAGCACATTTCTTACTCCAGAAAGCTCAGAGGGTTGAAGTATCGGAGAGAGAGGCCGAAGGGTTTAATGGCAGGGTGGTGGCGATGGCATCAGAGGCATCATAATTAATACATACACCTCTGGGTGGGCAGGACCAGGCTCTTGTGTTTTGCTTGTAATGTTTTCCTTATGATTTGCCTCTAGGATATTGAGTCTTTGATGTCTGAGGGCAATAAGTCTCGGACAGTAGCTGCAACTAACATGAATGAAGAAAGCAGCCGCTCCCACGCCGTGTTCAACATCATAATCACGCAGACGCTTTATGACCTGCAGTCTGGGGTGAGGACTTCGCCAGCACGTTTGGTGTCAGTAAAACAGTTCATCGTGTCTGTATGGACACGTCTTCCTGGCTGGATTTGGTTCCTGCCAGCTTTTCTTGCTCACTGGAGGAGCTGCTTTGCCAAAATCATTTCATTTGCTAGGTCCTTTTCTTTTTAAAATTGAATTGTTAAATTATTATTTATTGAATTTTTTAAATGAATTTCTCGTTTTAACTCCCAGTAGCGCATGATGTCACCATATAGCTTTTACTATGGATCGTTTGTTACTGAAATTTCACTGAAAACATCTGGGTCCAGATCACAGCCAGTAAGGGAGAAGAAAGGGAAAACCAGAACATGTAGCTGGAAAAAACACTTGTTCAAAAGAAGAGGGATTAGATCCAAGGGCATGGACAGCCTCACATCATAGTGTCTTCTCAGGAACACATAAAATCTTCAGCTTTCCGACCCTGTTCTGGAAGCTGAGCACCCTCAGTACCCAGCAGTAAGGCGAAATGCTAGTTAAACTACACCAGGTTTAACCTGCTGCTGTGAAATCTTCATCCAAATAATGCCTCTGGCCATTTAAAATCGTCTTGAGCAGTCCAAAGCCATGGCCAGAGTAAAGAGCTGACTGTGTTGGAGGTTCTCTCTGAGAGAAACCTGGGCTTTGAATGGTACTCCAGCCATCTTCTGGAAGAGGCAACGCAGCAATTTATAAAGAAGGCACAATCTGTAGATTAAAATCTAAGCTAAAGATTATTACCGAAATTAGTATAAATTTGTCTCCATGCATGCTTGGCAAAAACAAAAGCCTGGAAATCTGTCAGTGGAGATAACATCCTTTAAAAGGAATTAATGCATGTAATTTTTTTGTGAGGAATCTGGGATATTAAAATGGATGTATTTAACAATTTTACAAAGTGAGGCAGAACTGGAATTATTCTTTGATCGATTCTAAAAAGGGAAAACATAGTAAAATTCTAGAAATAAAATACTCATGAATTCTGAAAAAAATAAAATAAAATAAAAAAATAAAATTGTCTTGAGACCTTGCTGTGGGAGGTTCACTGTAGATTCGGGCAGGCAGATAAAGGAGCCCTTGGTGGATTTTACAGGCTTTAATGCTCTCTCAGGGAACCAGGCACACAGGCACGCCAGGCAGGGAGGCTGCATGCAAGGCAACCCCCAGATCCCCAGAAACTTTACCCTTCCTCTGAGCTCTCCCTAGGGATCGCTCATGGTCTTCCTCTTCTGTAATCACTCATCCTCCCGTAGCTGTCTCTGGGCGCCGCCGCCCTGTATCCCTGACCTCTGGGTGCAGGCGTGCACACTTACACATGCCACCCCACACTCCAGGTGTGCACGGTCAGGCGCACTGCACCCACGCTCAGGCACCTCTGCAGCACCGTGATCGAGGCCGCAGGTGCTAGCCAGAGCGGCCAGCAGCACAAGAAGCCTGACCAGTTCACTTCTCCTACAGACCTTTGCCTCGTTCTGGCGGGGGCTGCCAAGGGGCCCCCAGGGGTGGTGCGGGCATCGCTGGAGGTGCCTGCGTGGCTCTTACATTCACGTGTGTTGTTTCTTGTTTCCTACAACTAGAACTCGGGAGAAAAAGTCAGCAAGGTCAGCTTGGTGGACCTGGCAGGCAGCGAAAGAGTTTCTAAAACGGGCGCAGCAGGAGAGCGGCTGAAGGAAGGCAGCAACATTAACAAGTAAGCCGTGTGTAGGGGCAGGAGGCACGGGGCAGGGTCTCTGTGATCCGGGCAGACAGGTCATAGAGGAGGCCTGGAGCCCTCGGTGGCTTCTTTGGGCTTTTATTGATCTTTCTACACCATTTGTAGTGAGGTGACCAGGTACAGGCAGGAGGGGGCCTGGGGTGCCAGGAGCCTGGCCAGCCTCCTAGCGCCCAGCAAATCTTCACTCTCTCTGGGCTCTCTACTGCTGCCTCTGCTGCTTCTGCTCCTGCCGATGGCCCTGTGAGGCGGCCCTTATATGCTCCGTCTCTCAACCCAGATGCGCCCACCTGCCCATGCCCACACCCCACTCCAGGTGCCGCCCTCAGGCCTGCGCGCAGGACGGAGGGGTCTGTCACTCACACTAATGGCAGGAGGGCGGGAGAACCTGATAACCTTCATTTACCCTACACTGTGGTTCTCACACAACCCAGGGGACCTCGGAGTTCACCCAGGTCAGGCACCTAGTGCATGATCAGGGGCGGATGCTTCTCTTCGCAAGCGGCTCAGGGTCTGTGTAGCTTCTGTGTCCTGGGTTGTTGAAATGCCAGAGCCTGCCTCTGCTAGGCGGTTTGTTTACAGAGAGCTCCACGGTCCAGTCCTGCTCAAACGTGCACTCAGTGTTCTGCTGCGGGTAATGTAACGTCTTACGTAAATGCAAATCACAATTTTGTGAATCATATCTCAGATGAACTCAGGAAGCTTATCCTGAAAGAAAAGAAAAAGTGCTTTGAATACCTTTGTAACGAGCACTGTTTAATATCAGGACCTTCGGTGTAGCACGTGGAATAACTGCCAGACTGAAATCTCTCTCTGTCTTGAGCGCCAACAGTGTACTCCACAAAGGCTGAGCAAGGGGTGCAGGGTATGTGGGGGTAGCAGGGAGATAGGCCTCCTTGTAGAGGGGGCAGCAGGGGCACAGACAGGTGAAGGACTTCTAACAGTGTCCCACGATGGAACCCACCTGGTGGCGCAAGGGGTTGAGCACCACACTGTGGGGCTGCTGCAGCCACTACAGTGCGGGTTCAAGTCCCAGCCAGGGAGGCGACCCACATGGCGCAGCAGACCTCTCCTTTCTCCCGCTGCTCCCCTCAACAGTGTATTTCAGTGGATCCACCTGTTCTGCTCCCAGTTCTGTCTCTGGTGACTCCTCTCACCACCCCGTGACTCAGGCCTGTGCCCCCAGGTCTTGTGTACATAAATAAATAAAATGTTTTTTTAAAAAAATGTCCAGGATGGCCTGACATACAAGAAGAGGTCACTTTGCTTCCCAGTGGGAGAGGGACAGAGTTTGTATTTAAGAGTGTGCCCCCACGCAGAATTTGGAGTTTAATCTTGCCCTATCACCGACTAGATGCGTGTGCATTGTGGCCAGTGATTTTTGCCTCTGTGTGATTCTCCTTATTTGTAAAAGGGAGATGATAATAGTACCTGCACTCTGCAACTGTTGGAGATTAAGTGTCCATCATGTGCTTAGAACAGTGCCTGGCATACAGCGTGCAGAGTCAATATTAATTGTCATAGTAGTAATTTCATAATCTGTATAACCACATAACCGTAGTCATCATTCCAAGTTCGGCATAAAGTCATTTAGTTTGTTCTTGTCATCTTTTTCTTTGGAGACACAATCACTTAGAGGTCTGTTTAGGACAGAAGGTGAAAGAACTAATCTAATCAGGAACACGTTTGCTTTTTAATGTGCTTTCTGCACATAATAATTTCAGGATACAGCAGTTTAAAATTAGAAGTATCGCTCCCTCTATCAGACAGATGCAGCTGCGCTCGTTGCAAAGGCTGCTTTCGGGACTTAATCTTCTAGTCAGCCCGTCTCTGCTCTAATAACAAAGGATTTTGCTTTTTCATGACAGAGCGTTGTGGGTGCCAGGGCCAGCATGACAGCTCTCACTCCAAAATGAACGAGAGGCCAGAATGGAAAGCAGGAAGGCTAGTGGGACACATTGTCACCTGTCCTAAGGCTTGCTGTGGTGCTGGGCCAGGCCGGCCCTCTGCTTTGTGGGAAGACCTGGAAATTCTCTGCTGTGAACTTATGGGAATTTAGACTTTGTCTGACCTTGATCTTAATGCTCATTGACTTTTACTGGCCTCTTATTGTGTGCTGGAGCTATTTCAGATGTTCGTTCTGTCAGCATTAGCGATGGGTCTCTTGCTCCCATGTTACGGGTGAGGAAACCAAGGCAGAGAGCACTTAGATAATGTGCCCAAGAGTGCAAAGCTCTTGGATTTGGTTGCAGGCACTCTGGCTCTGGGGTACTTTGCTTGGGGTGACCCTGCTTTCCACTTGCCTAAGAGCCTTCATTGGTACTTATGTCCCATAGTGAATTTTAATAGTCCCCTTAGGCCTCCCTGGTGGTGCAAGGGGTTAAGTCACAGCACTATGAAGCTATCTGCAGCCACTGCAGCACAAGTTCAATCCTTGGGCAGGGAGCTGACCCACGTGGCACAGCAGACCTCTCCTGTCTGGCCAGTTGCTCCCCTCAGCAGTGTATTTCAGTAGATCTGCCTATTCTGCTCTCCACACTGTCTCTGGTAAATTCTCTCACCCCCTGCACCTCTGGCCTGTACCCCAGTTCTTGCATGCATAAATAAATGAATCTTTAAAAAAAAAAAGTGACCCTTAAATACAAACACTAAAATGTATCTCTGATTGCTCTTTCCACATTGACTTGTGGGAGTGAATGGACTTCTCTTAGCAACCTACTTTCTCTGTGTTGTGATACATTAACCTTTTCACAAATTGACATGTGTATTCCCTACTACTAGTCTGTGAAGTATGATCTTCATTTTGAGGAGTCTTTACAGATTTTAGGGCATTTTCACTTGCATTATTTTATGTGACGCTCATAATATCTGTTTTTTAATCTGTTTAAAGATAAGTAAACTGATGGTTGAAGACACTTAAGTAACATGAATAAAGCCAAGCATCATATTAAATCTTTCCTACGTGTCTGGGACTGCGTTAGATGCTGGAATGCAGAAGGTATTTGGACATTGTTATTGACAGAATACTGCCTTCTGCCCTTACGTGTGTCCAATACTAAGTCCCAAATCTTGAGCAAGACAAACCCTGTAAGACAAAGGGAGTTTGCAGACATGATTAAATGAAGGATTTTGAGACCCAGAGATTGTTTTGGTGGCTTGATGCTATCACAAGGACAAAGGTCACAAATAGAAAAGGGAGTTAGGAATGCCACAGTCGTGGTGGCCATTGCCTGCATGAGGATGGTGGAAGGGGCTACAAGCCAATGCGAGCAGCCTGTAGAAGCTGGGAAGGGCAAGGAAATAGAGTTTTCCCTGGACCCTCCAGAAGGAAGAGGGCAGCCCTCCTGAGACACACTGTGGACTTCTGACCCCCAGAACTGTAATAAATTTTATTATAAATTTTAATAAACTATAATAAGTTTTGTTTGGCACCACCACATTTGCAGTAATGTGTTAGCTGGTTACGTGAAGGACACTCAGCTTAGGACAACATGGTCACTTCATTTGAACAAGTGCAGGGAAAATTTCTTAACCCAGATAATGTTGAAAATTTTTCATAACCCAGCATTTAAGCATGGGACTTGTATGACACATTTTGCCAGCCTTTGGATGCTTGCCAAATTGGTCTTGTGCTCTTCCCGAAATAACCAGCCCTGAAGGGGGTGGAGCTGCCTCTGACCCCTTTCCCCTGACCCTCAGTCCAGTGCTATTTTCTCTGCTCCTCACGTCTGTCATGCCACAAGTTGGTGTGTGTGTACTGGCACCCCACTGAGGACCCAGGTGCCCCCCCGGGCACCACACAAGTTCTCAGTGTGGTCATCAGTATGCAGTAACCGAAGGAATCTCCTCACAGGAAGACAGAGCTGTGAGGTCCGTGTGGCTGCCTTAGAGACCTTCTTGGGCATAGGGGCCCTCAATCCCTTTCCTGGGACTCCAAAATCCAAAGAGCTCTGAAAACCAAATACCTTTTTTCTTCATAGTTCCCCACTTGGTACAGCCTCCCTGAACTCTCATAAGACTATTTAGCTAGCCATTTTTTTCTAAAGATTTATTTTTATTTAGTTCTATATACAAAATTGGGGTATAGGCCAGAGGTGCAGAGGAGTGAGAGGATTCACCAGAGGCAGAGTGGAGAGCAGAACAGGCAGATCTACTGAAATACGCTGTTGAGGGGAGCAGCGGGGTGAGACAGGAGAGGTCTGCAGCACCATGTGGGTCAGCTCCCTGTCCCGGGATCAAATTCGCACTGCTGTGGCTGACAATAATGTGATAGCGCTGAGACTTTAACACCCATGCAACCAGGGAGGCCCTATTGCTGGTCTTTCTACTTTCCTCATCATTATTTACTCATTTACACTAAGGTTAACCGTAGAAGTTACTGAGAAATATTTTACCCTGAGGTGCTTCCCTGGATGTCACACGTTGTATAGGTTTTTTGAGTTTTTTTTTTTAAGATTTATTTATTAATGCAGACAAGAGCTGGGGTACAGGCCAGAGTCATGGGAGGTGAGAGGATTCATCAGAGACAGAGTGGGGAGCAGAATAGGCAGATGGACTGAAACACACTGCTGAGGGGAACAGTGGGCGAAACAGGAGAGGAGAGGTCTGCTGTGCCATGTGGGTCCCTCCCTGGCTGGGGATCAAACTCGCAGTGCAGTGGCTGTGAATGCTTCAGAGGGGTGCTCAACCCACTGTGCCACCAGGGAGGCCCACACATTGTACAGTTAACTGAACTTCCCCAAATCCAAAATACGCTGAAATTCAAGCCTCCTATGGCCCCAGAGATTTCAGGTAAGAGATAAGGACCTGCACTATTCAATTCACTGAACACATGTTGAAAATTTTTCAACATGTGTGAAACACTGGGCAGAAGAACACAGATAAGTCAGATGGGACCATGGTCTCTCGAAGGCCAAGGTCAGTGGAGAAGGAAGACCTTTGGACGGGAGGTATTACAACCTTAAAGGCCATACTTCTACCCAGGTTGCATTTTGGACACAATGAGGGGCTGCACAGCTGGATGGTTCAGGGAGGGCTTCATGGAGGAGGCACCACAGCTCCTTAGTTATAAACTGCTCTATGACCATACAGTGCCTCAGTTTCCTCAACTGGATAATGTGAATGAAGAAACAACCCTACCGATAGAGCTATTGTGAGGATTAAATACGTTAGGGTTTGTCAAGTCCTTCCAACAATACCTAGCACATACTAAGCACTCTTAAAGTGGGTCCTAAAATGTAAGAAGAGTCATTGACACTGCTGCCTGACAGGTTCACACAGCCTTAAACTCAGTTCTCAGTTGAGTGCTAAAATGGAAGAAATCGCTGACATGTTTCCTAAGCTTTCTCTCAGGCTACCGCTTGGGCTTCTTTTGCTGGAACATTAATAATCCTCTTAAGCAGACCTGTCAGGGACTTCTCACAGACATTAGTGTCTGCTTAATGGGGTGTGGATTTAGGAGCTTCATCTCTCCGTAAGCTCTTAAGAGCTTTAAAGCACAAATTATTCCATCATTTGGAGGGCTAAAGCGCTGTGCTGCTGTACCATGATGTCCTCTTCAGGGCTTGGGAGGTACAGGTTTTTGCAGACCTTCTTCTCGGGGAAATACAGCTGAAAAATCAGCCTTCTGCTCCACCTGCCTGTGGAGGTGGAGGGAGCAGGAAGCCTTCCCTCTCCCAGAGTCTGCCAGACTCACCTTCTCTGAAACCTGAACTTAGACCACAGAACTCTCTAATGCACCTGGAGATGTCATTGAAATGGTTGTTTTATTCCCAGTAATGGCCGGTCATTCGATGTAAATAATAGTGTGAAACGCAAATAATTCATTAATGTGAAAAATGCCCTGTATTCTATATTAAAGCAGAAATGTCATCTTTTTCCCCTTTTATTGAATTCTACTCTATTTCTATAATCTGTCTTATTAATATATTAATTATTATGCTATATTATAACATATAATGTAATAATATATTAATCAATTACCTATTAGTAATTTATTTCTATATGTATATCATCTATATGGCACAGTATGTCACATGCCCTTTTCTTTCTCGAATTGTTACCTTTGGGAGAAGTGATTGAAATTGCTTGCATTTTTTTTTAAAGATTTTTATTTATTTATGCATACAAGAGCTGGGGTACAGGTCAGAGTCCAGGGCGGTGAGAGGATTCACCAGAGACAGAGCAGGGAGCAGAACAGGCAGACTGACTGAAACACACTGCTGAAGGGAGCAGCGGGTGAAGCAGGAGAGGTCTGCTACACCATGTGGGTCCCCTCCCTAGCCGGAGGCAGGGATCGAACTTGTGCTGCAGTGGCTGCAGTTTGCTTCATAGTGCATTGCTTAACCCACCATGCCACCAGGGAGGTCCTGCTTGCATTTTTTAAAACAGCTATATCAAAGTAATTCACACTATGTAGTTTGTTAATTTAAAATACATGATTCAGTAGTTTTGTTACATGTGAAGCTGTGTAGCCATCACCACAATCTAATATTAAAGCATTTTCATGACCAGAAAGAAGCTTGTGTGCAAGTCACCCCCTTCTACCCCACCCCAGCCCTAGCCAGCCATCCCCTCCATCTTTATGGGTCTGTCTATTCGGGGTATTTTATATAAATGGAATCACACAATAGGTGCCTGGATTAGTGTCCTGGTGTTATAAGAAAGGCCGCAGACTGGATGGCTTAAACAATGAGAAATTTCTTTCCTTACAGTTCTGGCTGTCAGAGTCCAAAAAAATCAAGGGACCAACAGGGCTTATTCCTTCCTGGGGGCTCAGAGGGAAAATCTGTTGCACACCTCTTTCCTGGCCCCTGGTTTTTGCCCTTCTTTCCTTGTAGATGCCACTCAGTCTTCTCTCTTGGCCCTGGCTTCTCCCCTGTGTGTCTTCTCATGGCTGCCTCATAAAGGACCAGCCTGGGATTACAGCCTTCCTAACCAATCTGACCTCATCTTAACTAATTACATCTGCAAGGCCCCCATGTCCAAATAAAACCATATATATCCTGGGGTTTCTAGTGGATCTAATTTGGCAGGGTTACATTCAATCCAGGAGAGTGACCTTTTGTGTTTTGCTTCTTCCACTTAATATAATTTCTGATGGTTGATCTATGTTGCCACATGGGTCCAAACGTCATTTCTCCTTTATGGCCGAATCGCACCCAGTTGTGGGGACACCTCCCACATCACTCAGTCCTTCATCATTGGTTGGACATTCGGATTGCTCCCACATTTCAGCTAACATGATTAACACGGCGATGAAAAATTCATGGACAACATTTTATATGGACATGTTTTTCTTCCTCTTGGGTTGGATTTGTTTGATTTTTAAATGTCAGGATGTACATATTTATGTCACTTTGCAATCAGAACTGGTAGTTATTAAAATTCCGGTTCGTTTTCCTTGTACCTCTTGAATCTGCTTTGTATTTCAATGACGTTTCAAGGACTTGCCCTTGGGGAGTTATATTTTGTGGGGGATAATGCTTTTATTTCCCTTTCAGTATGTTTAACATACTGAAATTGCTTGCTAACATAGAAAACTACCTAGTCTTCTACCTCCTAACCTCTGGTCCCTTGCTGATCTGTACCTTTTCTTGTTTTTATAAATAAATAGTAGCAATTACTTTCTTACACCATTTAGAAAGCATGTTTGGTCTACTATATAACCTTCTTTGCAAATCCTGTTTTCTGATTGCTAGACTTTGTGTCCAATCATTTCCTTTTTTCTCTCTCTCTTTTCTTTATTTATATATATTTGACATCAATTGTGGTTCCCATGAACATTCCAAAGAGGAATGCAAATGGCCACAGGCATATGAAAAAATGCTCAACTTCTCTTGTCATCAGAGAAATGCAAATCAAAACCACTATGAGATACCACCTCATCCCAGTGAGAATGGCACCTATCAAAAAAAGTAGCAACAACAAATGTTGGCGAGGATGTGGAGAAAAAGGAGCTCTACTACACTGCTGGTGGGAATGCAAGTTAATCCAACCGCTATGGAAGGCCATATGGAGGTTCCTCGGTCTACTAAAAATGGAACTCCCATATGATTTCCTTTTAAAAGAGCAGTTGATACTTAACTATAACACACAAGGATGCTCTTCATCCCTCAAAACCGCAACTCTGTTGTTTTCATGGTGCCCTTGTCTCTGGTTGTGGGGAACATGTACCACTGCCAGGAAGACCTCATTAGCCTAGACCAGTGGTCCTCAAACTCTAGCCTCCTCTTTAGAATCACCTGGATCCCACTATCTGCATCTGATTCGGTAGATGTGAGGCGGCCACAAGGAGATGTGTTTAGTTATCTTGATGCTGCTGGTCCCAGCGGAAAACCACCGAGTAAACAACTAAATGCGTGTATCTGTGTAATTTTGTGTATTGTTCAGCCAGGGTTTCTCAAATTTGATGTTGCATATGAACCCCCTGGAGATACTGTTCTGACTCAGTAGGCCTGGGACTGGAACAGGGTGGTCCCCAGGAATAGGAGAAGTTCCAAGATCCCTGCCACCCCCAAAGGAGGATGGAGCTGAGCAGGGAGGAGAAGAAGCTGGAGAGGGGACTGGAGAAGGAAGGAAACAAGATGAAGAGCAGAGACCTGAAGGAGGCACATGTTGCAGAGAGACATGTGAAAAAACTGCGCTTGCTTTTTGGTCCTGGACTAGTTGGAACAGATGCGGGTGAGAGACCCGTGGGGAGGTGAACAAGGGCAGCTTTCATCTTGATTTTGATTTTGCTTTTTTTCTCCCAGACTTGTCTGACTCTTTCTGACCCTATGGGCCTCCACCAGAAGGTGCTTTAGACTATGACAGGCTTTTGGGCCTTGCTTGGGGACAATCCTGTTTGGCTAGACTTTTGCCCATGAGGGCATGGGTAACTTTGGGTGCTTGATTTAGTAACTATATTCTTTGTCTTTTCTGTATTGTTCCCTAATTGTATTAAAGCTCCTTTCTATTAAAGGTTTTATATGTTTTATCATGATGCAGCGGATGGCAAAACCTATTTAGAGTGGGCAGGTTTGGTGTTCTGAGGTGCCCCTCTCCCTGCCTTGTAACAGGACGACTTCTGCATTTCTGCACATCTCACCAGCTTTCAGGTGATAGGATGCTCCTTCGAGCACCAGGTGTTGAAGGAGTAGCTATATGCTGCCCTCTGCTTGGGCGGTGGTGGTTGTTGCAAACAATGGCTCTGCATTGAAAAAATGTGCCAGCTTCTAGCAGATGAACGAGACAGGTCTTGGGAGTGTAGTGGACATGTGCTCTGAAAGTTACATGCTGTTCCGGGAACAAAGTTGGGGGCCAAAAGGGTCCAAATGGGACCCAGAGAATGAAGGGTTCAGAAATGCAGTATAATATTGGGAGTAAATTAAAACTTGTTAGTGTGATCTTTTTCACTGTTTGTTTCCAGATTCCAAAATGTATGGTTCACAGGAACTGTGCTTGAATGGACTGGATTCTTAAACGAATTAGTGGAGTTGCTTTTAGTTTTTCTCAGCGTCTTCTCTTTTTTAAAGATCTCTTTATATTTATATAAGAACTGGGGTACAGCCCAGAGGTGCAGGGGGTTGAGAGGATTCACCAGAGACAGAGTGAGCAGATAGACTGAGACACCCTGCTGAGAGGAGGAGAACAGGCAGATAGACTGAGACACACTGCCAAGAGGTACAGAGGGTGGGATGGGAGAGGTCTGCTGTGCCATATGGGTCAGCTTCCTGGCCGGGGATTGAACTCATGCTACAGTGACTGCGGATGCTTCATAGTGCTGAGACTTAACCCCTTGTGCCACTAGGGGGTCTCCTTTTTCTCAGCTTCTTTAGAAATTAGAGTAGACTTGATTTTATCAACTTTGGGCCTTCATGATGCTGCATGTTTTATACCTTCTACCTGCAAAGATCATTATTTTGTGAAAACAAAATAAGCATTCCATGAAACTCACTTATTTTATTTTTCTCTTGGCAGGTCACTTACAACCTTGGGATTGGTTATCTCATCACTGGCTGACCAGGCAGCTGGCAAGGGTAAAAACAAATTTGTGCCTTATCGAGATTCGGTCCTCACTTGGCTTCTTAAGGTAATTTTTTCTACCATTGTTCTTTTCCAACTAAAAATTGTCTTTTCCAGTGGGGATAGCTGAAAGTTGTGTGCAGAGCTAACCAAATCCACAGCGAACTCCTGACAGTGATGGTGTCCTTATTCCTAGGAATGCAGAACCAAAATTGTCTGTCACCTTTTTCCACTGTCATGCTGTTTGCTAAACATTATTGATTGCTGTGACTGTAGCAAGGCCACACTCATCATATAATGATGTGTGAAACACAGACCTGATTCCCCATCCCACTTTCTTCGTAAGAAAAATGTCATACTGTAAGAGGTCATACACTAGAAAATAATCATGTCACACGTATGTAGTTAGTTTTCATCATACATGTTGTGCATGCAGTATGTGCATGATGTAGGTCATCATTGCATAAGATGTTGTTTGAGTGGCATCCCTGGTGGTGCAAGGGGTTAAACACTGCACTGTGAAGCATCCACACCCACTGCAGCATGAGTTCGATCCCCAACCAGGGAGCTGACCCACAAAGTACAGCAGACCTCTCCTGTCTTGCCCACTGCAGTGGATTTCAGTCCATCTGCCTGTTCTGCTCCACACTCTGTCTCTGGTGAATCCTCTTACCCCCCACACTTCTGGCCTGTACCCAGTTCTTGTATGCATAAATAAATCTTTAAAAAAAGTTGTTTGACATATCTTGCAGGACAATTTGGGGGGCAACAGCCAGACCTCCATGATCGCCACCATCAGCCCAGCCGCAGACAATTACGAAGAGACGCTCTCCACGTTACGATATGCAGACCGAGCCAAAAGGATCGTTAATCACGCCGTGGTGAATGAGGATCCCAATGCAAAAGTCATCCGGGAACTGCGGGAAGAAGTAGAGAAACTGAAAGAGCAGCTGTCTCAGGCTGAGGTAAGACCAGCCAGGGGTTCCCTGGGTTTGAAGATCTCCGGCTTGTGGAATATCGGTGGCGAAGACATGCTTGCTTGCAGGTTTAGTTCATCTCAGTGTGACTCAGTCTCTTGGTGCTCGGTGCTCGCTGTATGTCCGGCATCGGGAAGACTTCAGGAGTAAAGATGCCTCCCAGGTGACCCAGGGGTTAAGTCTCAGCACTATCATTGCTGCAGCCTTAGTTGAATCCAGGCCAGGGAGGGGACCCACAAGGTGCAGCAGACCTCTCCTGCCTCGCCTGCTGCTCCCCTCAGCAGTGTGTTTCAGTCCATCTGCCTGTTCTGCTCCCTTCTCAGTCTCTGTACTCCTGCACCCCAGTTTTGTTATGAAAAAAAAAAATTTAAAAAAAGATACTATCCCGGGCACTCACAGTCTGGAAGCAGCCTGCCAAGAGAGAGTGGCTGCTCCTGCTTAATTACTGGATTTTTGAGCACAGATAGCTTTGAGTGTGGAATTTATTAACATTATAGAATATTCCCAGAGGGCCTTACAGTTCTGAGGGAAGTTAGTTATGTAACATCTCTTCATTAAGTCATGGAAGATAGTGTGGGGAAAGGAAAACTGAGTACTAGGAATGATTCCAATATTCCTTTTATTTTTCTCATTTATGTCAGTTTCTGGCAGAAAACAGTATCAGTAATCTTGCATTGTTACCCTGCCCTTGACTTTGCCCAGACTTTAGTAAGCACACCCTCTTCAGATAACTGTGGCTTTATGCACGTGGCTGGGTGGGGCATGGGGTGAGCCGTTGTCTCATTTCAAATAGGTCACGGGGCGGGGTCCCGTCCACATGCCAGCCCAGAGAGGCCCATTCCTTCCTCCCCTCTCCTTCTCCACTTTAGTTGGGAGAGCATTAGATCCTGCTGGGGGTGGGGAAGGTAATTCATTATTTGAGCACTTGTGTAACAGACATGTTTGATATACTTTCTTTTTTTTTTAAGATTTATTTATTTATGCATACAAGCACTGGGGTACAGGTCAGAGGTGTGGGGGGGGGTGAGAGGATTCACCACAGAGAGTGGGGAGCAGAACAGGCAGATCAACAGAAGTACACTGCTGAGGGGAGCAGCGGGCACAG